>JACM01035193.1:0-49554 GCA_000787095.1 Periophthalmodon schlosseri | reverse complement strand
ATATATAGTTTTATTTCAGTTTAGTTTAAATCTTACTTGGAAATGCATGTGTGAAAAGACATGTACAAAACTGTTCAGTTCTTCTGTGTAGACTATTCTGATGCAGGTGAAGACTTGGTGAGGACCTGGCCTCGTTCTATGCTTATATTTAGTTATTTTATTTACCCAAATATAATCTGAGGTTGCTTTTACATTAATGGCTTTACTAAAGAAATGCATATTTCGTTTCAAAACATTAAGATCATAATACTTGGTAAAAGTTAAATATTATATTTTAATTGAAACAAACAGCCACTACCACCAACTGAGATTCCCAGGCAGATGGGGGAAGGGACTGTCCCAGCCGTATAGAAGAGGAAACCAGGGATGGCTAACACAGACGCATCAAAGGTGCGGTGTGGCATGTTTGCGCCCCCACAGGACCCCATCTGACTGTCCCAGGAGCACAGGTTCCAAAGGTGGATCCAGCACACTCGTGCTGCCCACCCTGCAGCCCGCCCAGAGCCCTGCTCGATCTTGGGAAACTTCTCAGCTTGACTTCGAGCCACGGCGTTAAAATTTTGAAGCAAACACTGGGGGTAAACTGCCAAATCATGTCTTCCACCAAGCAGATTCCATGCCCAATGTTTGAAAAGTTTCCCTTTGGAAATGTTTAAACTGAATGAAATTTGGAGGGAAATGTGCAAATTGAATGCATGATATTTTTATGAGAAATAGTGTTTATGATCAATACATGTTTATATTGATAGCTATAGTTTGAAAGTTTTGTAGAAAAAGTGAGATTGAGCTGGACTGAAAACTTAGTTACAACAAAAATTAACCCAAATTAGGGCTGCATCATTTCAGAAATGCAACTGGCTTTGAGTATGTTGAAAATGACTGTATCATATCTGGATATGCAAAATGTACTAAACCAGGAGTAAATTTAGGACAGAATTTGAACCACATGAAGAATCCTTATTGAATTTTGGGAACAACACAAATGATCGAATTACCAATACAAAATATAACATTAACAAAGATACATTTATCTCCTTTAAGTTCTGCAGTATCTTTTGCAAAGTTAAAAAAAATGTTCTGTTGTGTTTGTGAACCACTGATAAAAACTCATAACTTAAAAGTGATGCAGTAGGACACCTCAAGAGGAAAATTATGGTGATATATGACATAGTACAGATATTTGTGCCTTCAACTGCACATGACTGACTTTACACCTGTCTGACACTTTCTACAACTAGTGCCAACTGCCCTGGACATGCCAGCCCAGGAAGGGAAGGAAGGAAAGGAAATGTATGTATCCATTTCCCTTCCTGCTTTTTCTTCTTGATGGTATTGTAATTTTGTGCACTAGCTCCAGTATTGTTTGCCAAACCAGATCAAAGCAGTCTGACCACGGGCGAGTGTTGACACTTGGCATTTTGTAAAGTTTGGACAAGGCTTATGAAGGCCCCGTCATTTTCAATGGAATGGGCTTATGTTATCTACTCTAACTCTTTCACACTCTTGACATCCCAAACCAAATCATACCAGCTTGTGGTATAATAACCCGTAATTACATGAGACTTATTACAAATTAGGTTATTTACTGATGCAGTAAGTGTTAAGAGGCGCATGGTAGAATACATAGATCTGTATTAAAAACAAATGCAATTTATTTATATTTCTGAGGCCCTTGCCTTTCTTGAAAAGAAGAGTGAATGGATGAGAGAGTGAGGATGCACATTGAATAAAAAAATGTTGTAAATTGTAAATTGTTGAAACTGGGAATCTCATCATGAGGTAGGCAAGTGGCCCTGCATGTGCTGTATAACTACTAAAGCTAGGCCATCCAGACAAACTTGTAAATATGCTGTTACTCCAAAATATCTCTAGAACCAAGTACCGTAGAAGAAAATACAAAGTACTAGTTTAATTATGATTTTATATATCTACTAAAGTATTAGAGGTACTACACTTACTGTAAAGCAATATGAATTACTTGTGTACAAATTGTTGTCCTCTACAAATACACTTGTCTTGCCTGTAGCTCAAGGAGTAGTGGCAATAGTTCACACCCATCGTAGACAAAAAAGTAGTAACAATTTACTTTATGTGTTTAAATAACATATTTACTATATTTATTTAGGTAAATTACATTAAATTGAGTACTCAACTACTACAGCACAGTTGGTATCAAGGTTATTCCAGAAGGCAAATAGAGTCTATCCTGGCATTCACCATATCAGAGACTGGAGGAGATACGTTTTGAGGCACACTTTCTTGTGTATTGTATCCTCCCACTGTCCTCCAGTTGAGATAGTGAGCTGTGTCTGCTCCACTCTCCATGATAATGTATCTGCAGAAAGGGAAATACTCAGGATCTGGGCTTAAACAGTGGCAATTGTTCTGAAACATAAGATTTTTGGGCCATGGCACTAATGCACTAGACCTACAGCAAAAATAAACATATTTTTATAATAAACATAAAAATAAACATGTTAAGGATCAAGACAACATTTAGCTACTGACACACCGATTACAATAAGAAGCCAAAGACGTTTAGGAGGGACTCATAAAAAACTGGGCTACATTTTGTAATAGAATGGAGACAATATCTTCTTTAAATGGTAACTTTTCTCTATTTCTCTATTTAAATTAATGGAATTGCTGATTAACCCAAAGGATAACTACAATAAAATGCGGTTTAGCAGTAGTCAGAAGCCAAAGTGGGCAGGGCGGAATAAGGTGGATAGTAATATATACTTGAAATTAAAATACTTTCATCCAAAGTCCTATGGCCAGCATGACAATTCAATTCCTAATTTCATCTAAGGATTTTTTTGCACATCCATATTTTTATCAGTGCACCAATCTGAAAACCTGTTAACTATGTGGAAGTCATTAAAGAATGCTGTAAAACCATAACAATAGGAGGGCTGTAGATTAATGTCAAATGGTAACTTTGTCGACACCACACCTGAGCCCTCACTCCAGCTCTGCAGTCAGCTGAGTGACCATAGGTATCCTTGAGGGCTCAGGTGGCATGACCCAGCACCAGTTTGAATCACAATAAGTGGCTGTAAAGGAGGTCAGGCGCTTCAGAGTGACCTGTAATCATCTCCGAATGACAATAACCCTTTGTGAACATGCTGGCGAAATGCTCCTCTCCACTTTAGTCTTTACAGAAGCTAACCATCTTGTGCATCCTCACCAGGGGTCCTTTACATACCCACAAAAGGCACAGGGCTAAAAGGCAACATTAAAATAACATCCTTTGAACCATTACTATAGTTGTTTTTACAGTGGTTATTTGAGGTACTAAGCCAGTGTATTACAAGAGGATAGTGCATGTCAAAAGAACAAAAGACTTTGACAGATCACCTAACATTATGGATGGAGCATGTATGGTTATAGGAAAGATCTCTCCAAACAGAAAATCCACAAATGCTGATCCTGATTTTTAAAAATTTACATGTTATGTTAGAGATTGGCTCCACAAAATCACACTTTATTTACCAAAATATTCTTCCACCCGCCATCAATTTAACTTGAAATCGTATAACACCACCACTTTTTGATACTGCATGTAAAGCAATGAATAAAACAGAACTCAAGCTGTTTGAGAAAATGACAAAAACATGCCAATTTAATCTTCATGTGGATAGGCTCAGTAATTAAAGATTTTAAGCATCAACCAGGTCAAAACAACTGCTTTTTGACTGCAAATTATAGAAACTTTAGCTCCCACCTCCATTTTAAACTACTGGCTTCATGTCACTTGACTGCAGCCTTTTGCCCCTTATAGGAGAGGTCACAATCTGCTCTTATCTACACTTTACTTCCTGTAACATCCACACACTAAATTAAATACAAGGTAACTACACTTACACTTAATTACTACACTTACACATTCAGGCTTATAACTACTTAATTAATTAATATACTAACCATAACTCCTAACCGTAGCCCCTTAATTAAGTAGCTACTAAGCCTGAATCCTTCTTAATAAACTATTTGTTCATTAGGAGCTAAGTCTTTGTCCATGCTTTAACACTAATTAAGGTGTACTTATTGTAAAGTGGTACCAAATACATCAAAAAGCATTTGATCCTATTGCCTTGGTTTTGTGGCGTTGTCTCTTGCACAGCTGTGTCAAGGATAGCTAACAACACTGATCTAACGTCCCATTCGCGTCTCGTAGTGATGATGTCAGAGTAGCACCTCCAGCTCCGGACAAAGACATCATTCACAAGCTGCTCCGCGCAACGTCATGGAACACCGGGTCCTCCCCCCTCCTACCTTTTTCCCCATTCTCAACTGAAAACGAGACTTCTTTGTCATATTGAGTAGTAATAAACTAAAAATAGAACGAAAGGTGATTTCCCACATTCCTGTTATACGCCTCTCCTTATTTACATCCCTGCTGTTATGAAAATAAAAACGCCGAGGGGGTCATAAAAATAAATAAAACATTATCCAGCCGCCAAATGCATTTCAACAGGACCAAACTAAACAGACTTCAGTATAAGATAAAGAGTGGATGGAAAAAAACTCTACGAACTACTAAAAAGCTTGATGAATTAAAGAAATAGCACTTCAGAATAATAAAGGTACTATTTAAGAGTACTAGTCATGATCATACTTAACAATACTTTGCAATAACATAATAACTGCTGTAACTTCTGCTAGTGAATCTCTTCTGCTAGGCCAAAATGACCAAAACCAAATTTTATCAATGCACAAAAATGTTCTGTTGCTGTATTCTATTTGTTTTCTTTACTTATTCTCATTTTACACAGCATTCCAATTTCTAGCGTCTTTTAGGTTTTCCTTTCCAAAAATACCGTGTTGAACAATGACTGAAAACTTCACTGTCCTCCCACCTCCCCAGTGCTTTCAGCGGCTCTCGTCTATCGGGCTGGCCAATGAAAAGCCCCATTCTTCCTCCTCAGTCACTGCGATACTAGAAATGCCCAGTTAATGAAAGAGTGATGATATCCAATCACCTTCCAGCCCATCGCACCTGCACCTATAAGCCACTGCCCCCTAAAGCCATGCCCAAGCCTCACCAAAATATCCCTTACAAATGTACTTCCTCTCAGCGTTTTGGGGCTGATATCACTTGTAGCTTGCCTTGTGTGGTCGACTATAGTTGCAGCCCTCTTAGGTGTTTCCACTGGGGATTTCAGCATTAGAGCGTGGCCATGGGATTAATAGCTTTTCCAAAGGGCCAGGGGTGAAGCGAACAATGGCATACTTCAAGAGCTTTAAAATAGTGTCTGATTACAATTAGGAGAGACCAGGCTAACTTTGATAAATCCTGTTTACTGGAAAAACTGCCTTTATTGAACATTTAAAGCTGCACTATGTAACTTTTCTGGTGAAGGTTCCACCACATGCTTGATTTTGTGTGTCTTAATGCTATTGATTGTTCTGGAATGTTCTACAGTGCTTCATTTCATTACATGTGTTGAGTAAAAAACCTTTAAAACCTTCTATGCGAGGTTGTCTCTCCACAGAGCTGACCAGTAGCTTGGCCCGGTAGCTTGTATCCATGGAGTGAGATAAATTTAATGCCATACTGTGGAACATTTTCTATGCAAATGAAGTTGCAAATGAAAACCAGAATGACTCTTAAATCAAAGACCTTTGCAAGGCACTGGTTCTATCTTGCAATGGTAAATTTGTACAATTTTCACTTAAGCGTAAAGCTTTTGCACATTGATTCTAATATAAATGTCAAAATCATATTTCAAGACACTGTATGGGAAATCAGTTACACATTTTGTATATCAGCTCCTGCTCCCCTCTTCTTTTTCATCTTTTGATTTCCTTCCTCACTTGGGCCTGTCTAAGGATCACCTCGCAGCCCGACGGTGGGGCCAGGAGTGTAGACAGGGCGAGAGGCATTAAGTGAAATCTGTGCCAACCATAACACAAACCTTAGAGTGTGCACCTCCTCTTTCTCTCCTCACCTCTCCTCACGGCTCGGTTTCAGGCAGCAGTGGTGTTTGGGACGGCCTTGGCGCAGTGGGGAAGCTCCGTCTAATTGGCCCATCTCAGCGGTGGTGGCCCCAGGTCTCCAGGAGCAGGCCTCTCCTCCTCTAGTGTTACACATGAAGGAAATTGTCCTTCACTGTTTCCTGAGATTCAATATTTGCACACGTTCCTAAGAAGCAAAGAGGTCTTAAGATGAGCCCAGAGCTACTAGTTGCAATTTGTGTATCTAATAATTTGGCTGATTCATTTGTAAATTGCAGTTCAATTCAGAAACCAACCTTAAAAGCTAAAACATATCTCCTTTGCTTTTGTATATGCCTTATATATTTAAAAACTTACTCAATTTTTGCAATAAATATTCAGAAGCCCCTAAAAAGACAGTGTTGTTACAAAAATAAAGCAAAATATGTTTAAAGCAGGACAGAAACACACAGGTTAGAGTGCCCATGCAGATGTAACCTTTAACAAAGCATAGCAACACGTTATAAAGAAGCGGGGCATGGAAGCTATAGTAGCCTGTATCTTTGTCTTGTCATATGAGCAGATCATGTGACCTGTATAAAAGAGCCCTAGCAGCCATTTTGTTCTTTTAATATCTATGCCCTGATAAAGTCCAGTAAGGCCGAAACGCGCTGGCATTTTTACAAAATCAGCCATGATTCATTAAAGGCTTGTTAATATTTTCTAAATCCCACAAGTGCCCCTGTCCTGCTTTAAACGTTGCTTCTCTTTGATTCTCAACCAGAAAAGCACCTGGGTAACAACTGCAAAGACACTCAAGTAGCATTTCAGTAACCTGGCTTTGAAGAATATGGCAAAAAATGTATTTAATCTGACAAAAAATACTAAAACTAGCAAAGGAAAAAATGATATTATTAAAGATGCCTGCTCCTTGTTATATGTTTGTACCAAAGCTTTATTACATTTACATCTTTTTCTGTGGCTAAATTGTCATACCTCACCACTTGATGCACTGCAGCTGCTTCAGTTGTCCTGCATTAACTGAGGCCTCACATTGGCACCTCTCACCTCGACTTCTTCTTCTCACATTTTCTTTAATTTCTCCATGTTTGTGTTTGCCCTGGTCATTACCCTACATTATTTAACTGTAAATCGTAGCCCCCTGAGGGAATACGCCTGCCTAGTGTTGCACTCTCTCCCTCCTCAAACTTGTGATCTTTGTGCTGCCAAGAAACATTCATAGGTGTTCCTTTACCTTCCTGTTCCCACTCTACTTAAAAGCAACACTTAACTTTTCACAACGTAAACCCAGAGAATGACTGAAAGAGACGCATGCTGCTGGGAAATTACGCAAGTGGCAGAGTGGTTATCGTGTCTGGCGCACAATATTATTATAGACTGTATTTAATTGAGGTATTAAAGACTGAAATACATTTGGTTTGAATTTAATGTAATGGAATTCAAATCTCACTATACTGTATATTATCACAGTCTCAACATTACAATATGATTATGTACTGTTTATTTTGGAGAGGTTCACAGAAGTGTAAAAACAAATGTTGTCAAGTGCAGTCACAACGGTTATATCCGTATATTAAGAATAAAACAGTGTATACTGGATGTATATTCATGCTGGCTGCAGGATAACACACACACACACACACACACACACAAATCTAATAAAAATGTCTCTATTTAACTGTGTCATATGTTTCTATTTAATTGTTTTATGTTGATGCTAAGCAAATAATTTAAGTTCATTTAACTTAAAATATTTTAGATGGTAAAAGCTAACAGTATATTTATTTATAGACTAACTCAAGATTACAAATGTACAGGGTGTCCATAAAATATCTTTACAAATTGAAAATGTAATTACAACGAAAATTGATAAGATATATTAATTAGATTTGTTCTATTGTTTTTAATCACATTGTATTTTGGATTTCGGGCACCCTATTGATTAAAGAGGCACCTTTTGAATGAACCCCTAAGAAATGACTACTAACAAACATGGGAATTTGAATGAGTATCCAGGTTTTACTATACATTGTGTGTACTCTTCTACTGGAACCATGCTTACTGACCCATTCCCACTCTCACACTCTCCCTTCTTTTCCCTATGGACCCCTGTATCTCCTTCTGGCCTCCCATCTGCACAATGCTTCTATATAGACTGCCATTGTTTGCGGAGATAGGCCTCAGTGATCGTCCCGTGGTCTTCCGAAGCTGCAGTTCCAGCTGAGGGGAGTGTGCTGAGGTGGAGGTGCTACGTAACTCTAGATTGGTAATTATAGAGCGCGCATGGCAGTGCGATCTAATGGCGGCAGCTTTCTGATAACCTGTTCTTGTGAGTCATACTTTGTCACCCAGACGCAGAGGACAGACAGAGAACAAAACCCCATCTTTGTATGGTATACGTCTCTCCTGCATTCCTCCAGACTCAATGTAAGAGTCACTATCTTTCTCCCGTTTGAGTTCACCGCACCTGAGTCACTAATCAAAGTCTAGCACTGTAACCAAACAATAGGTCTAAACTGTACACTGTTTTAGATGAGTGGAGTACTGTTATTGTGCAGACAAGCAGAAAAACAAGGAGCACTACAAAGTAATTCAGGAATAGAAAGCGGTGTTTAGCTTTAACTATTATTATCAACACATATGTAGTTGTATTACCATAGTGAGAAATGCAATGCAGACACTATTCCCCATTACATAACTGTGTGATCTCATCCCTAGCCAACCCAAATGACAGAGTATTCCCCCTGTAACCATCACCCAAGTTGTCTTATTAAACTTATACAGAGATTTGGCTGTAAATTGGACACACACTGAAAGCAACATTTGTCATTTTGCACAAAGACTCTTTCAGAACTACACCGCCGCTATCCTTATTTATATTTTGTTCAGTAAGCCTTGTAAAATATCAACTTTTTTCACCTTTCCATTTGAAAGTGCATCTCTGGTGGAATTTCTGTCGGCTGCCTGTTTTCATGAGGATGTGATCGCTTTGCCTGGAATGTTCCACAGTATGGCATTAAACTAATCTATCCTTATAAAGACAAGCAAGTTATCTTTGAGCAATAAAAAGCTAAGCAACAGCAGTCTCCATGGAGACAAGCAGGTGACGGACCCTCCACCAGAGCAAAATACATCGTGCACCTTTATTACATATGGATGTTGAATTGTATGGCTGTAAATATGGCACATTACATACAAGGCCACTTCCTATCGCTCTCAATTATTGTCAACACAAATCTTTAATATAGCATAGACCAGATGCCCTTCCACAGCCCCACAGATACTTTGTTTTTAGCTTTAGTTTCTCTTTGCTTGGTCTGTCACGATAACGAATTTTGAAGTGTGATATATCGTTGGAGTAAATATAGATGATTAACGATAACACTGAAACCAAACCATAAAGCAGAATTATCCCCCAAAAAGTATTTTAAATGTATACTTTTGTTAAAAAATATCAAATATATAAACGACAGAATGCAACACTTAAGTAGTTAGTTTGTATCTATAATGAGTCAAGCTCATAATTCAACCTTCTACAGCTCAAATTGATCGTAGTCAACACTTAAGTAGTTAGTTTGTATCTATAATGAGTCAAGCTCATAATTCAACCTTCTACAGCTCAAATCTGATCGTAGTACAGAAAAATAACCAACTTTTTCCCACTAGTACAAAGAAAAAGTACCCACGATAAATACTGACTCCGAAAAATGATTGTTCCTCCTATCATATATTGAACGATACGTCGATATAGTATTTACTGTAACAGGCCTACGCTTTACCCCTATGACTCCTACTGAATATGGGGAACCAGTTCAGTAGAGGTACACATAAGTGTTACTTTTAAAACCAGTAGACTAAACTCGTCAAGTGCAATAAAGACAAAAGCTAACGTCCTTATTTAAAACTCAGCATATTCAGCTGCCATTAAGCGGTTGGCTAAAGTGGAGCAGACTGATCAGTGAGCATGCCTGGAGCTTTCGCATTTGCCAAAGGAAGCCCAATCGTCCTCACGAGCCAGCGCGGCATGATGTACTGTCCTTCACTACTGCACCTCCGCCCTCGCACTGCCGGGAAAGAATATCCCACCCATAACGGCTAATATTCAGCCCGTGAGCCAAATGACCGCGGCAGAACCGTTTATCAAGAAGCTGCGCTAGTAAAGTTTTTCCAACACTCATCGAGACTCCACACTTGTCTCCGCAATTACTGTCCGTGCGCTGCAAACTGCGTGGGATTACATATGAAGGACTGGAGAACTGTGAAAATAGCACCAGATGTGAAAGTGCATAGTCTGGTGAAGAGGGGGTAGAAGGCATGCATAGGCAATTTGTAATTTGTTGAAAGTAAAAAATGAGTGTTATGCTTTTCAAGATATTTCAGTTTATTGAAATGACATTTGGGTATTTAGTAAACATCTTGTAAGTGTAGGTTCAGTTTCAGCTCATTGACCACCAGGATAAACAATTGGTATAAAGGAAAGAGTTGCCAGTGTTGGGCAAAGATGTTTACTTAAATCATTCTATTTATAATCCATTCATATACTTTAGACAAATGAGTTATGCCTTATTAGTTTTAGTTGTTAGCAAGCGGTCACAGGCAAATTTGGCATGGTTTTTAGTTGCGCAATAATTTACAGTTCATTTATCGGCAACAAGGTCCATTCAGAGATTTCCATTACTAAAACTATTCTTCACTGCAAATCATAATTAGCAAAGAAGTTGTTGATTGAATAAAAAACATTTGAAAAAAGTATAAACGACTGCATTAGCATCAAAAATCTTTAGCTAGCTCTAATTTAGTCACAAGTAAAGTTTAGGGACTCTTTAAAAACTGTATACGAGACGTCCGTGTTTTTACCTGTGACACAACAATTTGGGCAAAATGCAAATGGAGCAATATTGAGAGAAGACATAAAAAGTGTCAGTTTTCAAATCCTTAACCTTAGCGGAGACTTAAAAATAAAAATAAAATACTTATTAATCAAATTTGGGAATGTGAATACTACTCACAAGTAAAGTCTAGGGACTCTTTAAAAACTGCGTACTGCGTGCGTAGTTTTGTGTTAAGGAATTCTCCCTAGATGTCCAACCAAGAAGTAAAATTAAAAAGTTCACCAAAATTGAAAAACTAGGTAAGACTTAGGTAAGTTTTAGTGAGAGAAGTAGTCTAACCTAGTCATAAGCACTTTAAGCTCCACCTATTGTGCTACTGCTACTCTTCAGGTTTATTTCAGACTCAAAGGCGCGTAACAGCAGCATTTGGCATTGGCATTCCATCCAGATGTTGCCTGGCCAGTCCACTGCACACTTGTCAAGCGGAGGCCAGTGACGTTTCAGTAGCAATCATAGTCTTTGTGCCGGAGAAAAACTTAAGTACGCACAAGAGAAGAGGAAGAGATCTGCCAACAGACACACATGCGCCAGGAAGTAATCATTTCCTTGGTAGAAGGACAACAGCCTCTTTACACAAATGTTTCAAATGCAACTCAAAGTTACAAATCCTCAACCTTAGCGGTGACTTATCATGTAAATACTTATTAATCAAATTTGGGAATGTGAATACTACAGCTGTTTTCTGTTATGTTCATGAAAAATGACCTGTCAGCAAGAAATTGTTTTAAACTTTTTTGCTGTTGTTCACTGGTAAAATTGATTATTAATGACAATGAAGGATTTGGACCACAGTACTTAACGGGCGATGTGCCAAAAATAAATCATGTCTGCTTCTTTATTGTGATTGGTTGTATCCACCTGTCACTCACTCAGAGCATGATGAAGGCTGGCCAATAGGAGGAGTGAGTGACGAAAAGTGTTTTAGATCATATAGCTGCATGAAATAGAGAAAAGAAAAAACATATTTGATTTTTACTATCATATATACCCAGACCTATAACACATTAATTAAACAGAATCAGTAGCCAAAGATGAAGTCAATATTGATTGGTTGTGGAAATACAAAGTGTAAGAATGGGTCCAGTGGTGTTTTTATAGCTCTTATAGTTTTACAAGCCTGAGTTGGTGAAGGTGAGGCCTACAGTCAGTGAACTTTATCAGCCACTGGAGGATCGGATGGCTGCTGTGGAGCTACTAATGCAAAACGTGTCATTCTTCAGCTGGGGCTAGAGAAGAGACAGCTCAAAGTACAAGTATGATGCCTTGCTCCTGGTATACGGGGCTAGGGCGGTAGATAGTGTCCATGTGTGAAAACCTAAATAAACCTACAGAGCGATTCAGGGGGGGAAATACAAACACCTGTCGACTAAGTGCTAAACGCAGACGATCTATTAGATGCTAAAGGAGATTATGGTAACATAATTTATGAATTTATGAATTTTGATGAATTAGATTTAGACACATTTCGAGACTACAAACACGCAACACTGTAAGAAAGAATTAAAAGGAAGATGGAAAGTTAGCTTAAAAGTCTATGAGGCGCCTCATTCTCACTTAGCACAAACATTCTACTTTTCCAAGCCGTAAATCTGTTTGTTTGCAGGGTACACATCCGAAAATGGAAAGTGGTTCGATGATGTAAGAGCACGTGCCACAACACCGCACTTAAAATTTTGATTTCAAACATTAGGTTTACCTCAACAAGAAAGGGTAACGTATCTGCCTTTTTTGTATGTTCCTTTTGTATGTATCTGCCTTGCTTGTATGCTTAACAATTCACAAAATCTCACAAAAACCTATAGTAAAGCATCCTGGTGTAAAAATAGAATGTCATTAACAATTTAAATTGTGTAATGAATGCAGATATTTAAGTGTTTACTGATTACATAACAGCTCAATATCATGGCTTGTGTTGCTGGACCAAATGTATATGAAATTTTAAGACCTTGACTCAACATGGTCAAGCCAGTGGAGGCAATAAATGAGCAGGGCTGTGTAAGTGGTTGATCCAGCTGTGAACCTGCAGAAGCTTAGTGCCTAGTTAAAGGTCAAATGTTAATATGGGGCTGGATACAAGCCACTGTTTTAAATATAGTCCTTTGTGTGAAGTCCATCATTCTACTCCAGAGACTGTGCAGTAGATGTTTAGAAGAGGATTAGTCTCATTTTCTTGACAATGGACACTTGTGACAAATTTGTAATTATAGTGTTTATTTCTGTTTATGGGTCACATGTAAAACAGTTAAACTAGGGCACATTTGGAAGTTTTCTGTGAGAAATGATAGATTCAAAGGAAAGTGGTTAAGGGAGAAATATATTAGAACAATTACAGATTTAAAGGGGCATTATGTAACTTGTCTGCTGGAGGGGCCACTGATGTTATTGCTTTGCTTGGGATGTTCCACAGCATGGCATTAAACATATATCTCCATGGATACATGCAGGTGGTATTACACATCACAGCTCACAGTTTTTTAAGGTATTTTTAGCAATACTAACACAACTGCATAAATGCAAGAAAAACAATGCCACGCCATCGATCATAAAAATCAAAGCAATACATTTCTACAGAAACAAGCAAGACATGGATCCCCCACTAGAAAAGTTACATAGTGGATCTTTAAGTGGGCCAAAAGGCATCTTGAATGCACTGCAAAAAAAACTTTGATAGCTTGAATTAAGGGTATTCATTTTGACCTGGGTAGATATTTGCTACAGAACTAGTCACATTCCACTATAAATACTATATCTTGCAGTCTCAGTTTGGACTGTAATCACAAGTTGTTCTACAGTATTGAAAAGGACCTGCGGTCTTGTACTACAACTTGTGCAGCTCGTTCAGACAACCGCACTCCTGTGAACAGCTGGTGAGACCCTGGCTGTGTCTGTGAGGCTGTACGGCTCAGTGCAAAGCAAAGCACAGAGAAGCGACATGTTCAGTGCAGGAGCAGCAGCCGCTCTCAGCTCACTGTGTGTGGAGACAAATTACACTTTTGCTTGGCCCTGACACTTGGGGCGGCCTGCATCTTGCCAAGGAGCCCGAATAGACATGGGGGAAAGCAGTGGACTGAGCCTGCCTCGTCTCACAGTCCGACTCCGCTCAGGTCGCTCTGGGGCCAAAGCTCCTAATTGTGTCTCTGGATGGAGCACTGCGAGGGAAATGTAAGTGTGATGTGAATAAGCCCACACGCAGTTTCATGGACTCATTAATACACCGAGACTGTGGCCTTCTGTGAGCAGCCATCACAGCTTAAATTCAACATGACTTTAGGAGTTTGGGTTCAGAAAGTGCTTTATGAAGCCACAACTTCACGACCTTGGATTATAATATGACTCATTGCTATCCACAAATGCCCCCGATCAAACTTTTAACAAGGAAAATACTACAAGTGAATCACAGTACACATAGTTCAATCTCACTTTGGTGCAAAAGCAAAGGTTCCATGATCCAAGAACCTTTGAACCAAACAAAATACAGTTCTATATGTTACAGTATCGGTTTCAGATTGATGAAAAACTAGGACCGTTGCCATATATCAATTAACAATTCAAAATAAATTATTATATCTTTTGAAGGGGAAATTCATTCTGAATCATTCATCATTGTGAAATCCATAACTAGAACTTTTCAGTTACTTGCTGAAAGAAAGCTGGTTTTGAATGTAAAGCAAAAGGTTTCCAAACCCCTGAATCAAACAGAAAACTCCCTCTATGTTACAGCATAGGACTTTACCTTTTTATAATAAGCCAAAAGCAGGTTGGTGTTGCCACTCCCCGCGTCTTCGTCAGAGGGCTCGCCCATCCCAGTGATGTCACCAATGTCTCTCACACCTACCTGAAAGCATGCAGCGCTGGCACAGGCTGACCGCAGTCTGGCCAGTTTCCTGTCTGACCGTCCTGGACAAACAAGAAGACAGACGGGAGAATCCACCTGTTAACCGCCAGGTCACAGGGCGTAAACTGCGCTACAACTAGAAAGAAAGTTAGAACTGAAAGTGGTGTTTAAAGTAGAGGACAAAACGATGCAAACTAATGCCTAGATCATTTATTCTGATGAAGAAAAAGAACAGAATTGACAATTCAGAAATCAAATTCAGAAATTATTACCATTGTCAGTGGACAAAACTGACAAACTAAGAACTTACTTTGGCGGTATGGTGCAACATAACAATGAATAATTTGATATTTTGCTGAAAAATATGTATTGTGTTTGTGTATTTGTGTTTTTTTATTTAAATTTAACAAAAGTTATTCCACTTTCCCTGTATGAAGCCTTTTCCCTCATCATTTCCCAGTATTTTGGTAATTCCAAGTCCAAGCAGTGGATGGTAACAGATCTCATGTTGAGGAAGTAAATACATTTTTGCTGTGTCTGTTGTTGCTAAATTCATCACTGGGGAAATCTGACCACCTACGTCAAATGTATCTTATGCACGTGCATGCATTCAGCCGAGCGTCATGTTTATGTAGCAGTAATTGGTGGACAGGTGGGATGGAGGTCTGTTGTTTTACTTTCCTCCAGTGTGGAAAGGCAGAACCTCGCTAACTAGACCTTGCTTAACCTCCCGACTTTAGCCCCCAATCAACATGTGGATATTAGGGCCAATGTAACCTCTGCCTTTGTGTATGCCAGACCTGGTTTGTGGTAAGAAGCTGTCAAAATATCCCACTCTTGTATATGTTAAGCAACGGCAACAAGACCTCTACAGTAATTTCCAGAAATCTGTCCAAATTGCTTAAGTCTTAAATTATGTATAATTGAGGCCTGCGTTAGGTTACCGGGGGAAGCTCCTAGTATGAGGTGGACCTTAGTCATTTCCATCTGGTTAATGATGGTCAAAAGAGTTACCAGCATCGTTACCACCAGGTGACTGCGGTTAAAGCCCCAGTATGGTTTATTTTACTAACTAGCATCAGCACTTATGTATGCCAGTATGCCAGAGTATGAGGATTTGATGGATTTCACAATACAATGGGTAAGTCTTAATATATACACACTGGTGATCCTATAGTACTTTGCAAGATGCATTAGTGATTTATAACAAATTTCATGCTTTCAATGGTTTTGATAAGAAAGGCCATATTTTCTCTATAGGGGTTCACAAATAAACAATATATATATAACAACTGCTATATATTAAGCTTGATGAGGCTGTGACTGTGAATGTTTTGGTTTATTGAATTATTTCAAAAGTGTTCAATATAATCATTAAACGAGCCAAACCTGATACTGTCTTGAAAAAATATTATTTGGTTATTATTCAATGTGAAAGTGAAATTGAAAAACGTGTTCATTTTAAACAGTCTGCAGTGCAGTAATTCCTCTGTTTCCTAATACATTCCTACCATCCTAATTATTTACGGTGATGACTTTTTAAAAATTTCTGAGGCCAGAGCGGAGTTTTGCTGTCACTGTAGCTAACAACAATTAGCATGCTAACAGAACACTTCCTGGTTCAGCGGTCTCATTTTGACCCTATAAGAGCTGTTTTAACAATATACTGCGGCAAAACTAATTTTTCACAACTACAAAATCAGATATAGCCACTTTCAACTCTAAACTATATTATAATACTTTCCACACAGGCTCTGTTAATGTAAATATATTTCACTTGTTTGTCCAGTGTTCGTCAACAACAGCAAGCGTGAGCCATATTATCTTTTAGTACCTGTCCCGGTTGAAACATGAACTTTCTCCATAGCAATGATAACAGGTTTCTTTGCGCGGGGTCATTCTGCATTAGGGGTCAGGGCGAAACAGACTCTTTCTTTGTTCTTTGCCAATGAAGTTTAGAAGTCGACCTAATCAGGGGGGCGAAAGTGTACACCCGTCACCAAATCAGCTCCAGCCAGGCCAGCCGAATCGATCCCAAACTTATTAACTCTGCTTCAAATTGAAACCAGCTTCAGAGGTGTTGAGAGTGAGAAGTGACAGTGGGATTTATAGAGGGAGAGAGACAAGGGCCCTGCAACACGGCTTCAGGAGTTATTGGCATATTAAGTTCAATATGTTCAAGTTAATCGAAATTCTTCTATAGAATTATGTTAGCAATTGTCTTCACAGCCTGGAAGACACACATTTTGAGAATATCCAATAAATTGCTCCCATAAAACTGTACTTGATCAAATAATAGGACACTGAAAATATTCTTTATTATTAGAAAGTGAAGATTTGAGCAACACGCTAACGTTGGGAAAAAGGGACCGCAAAAAGGATGAAAAAATGTGTCTAATAAAAGTGACAAGGAGCAATTTGCACCTAATTGAGTTCATTAGTAACGAGCAGCCAAATCAAAGCAATTAGTTGAGGAAGAAATACTTTTGAATAACCTTTTTTGGTCAAACTATCAAAACATCTAAGGGATGTGACTGAAGCTGTGTCTTAGTCTATATATTTACACATTTTGCAACTGTGTTTTAAAATAGCAAGAATACTTCTGCCAAATGCAATACCACTGCAAATGCATTTGTAAAGCTATCGTTGGTCTTCCTAGAATACTTGGCCTCTTTAAGTGTTCCTATTCTAAAGGTGCATTATCTAAACTAGCGCATAAAATTTAACTAGCACCCAATGTCTTTTTATTGTTTTTTGCCCAGTCCCCACAACACACTGTCTAAACATATAAACCGTGGCTGCTTGTTTTTGTAGTCCCAATATTTTGAGTTCACTAAAGCGGAGCTTGCAGATGTCCATTGTAAGACGCTGGTTAAGTCGGGGTTTGTTTATGGGATGTTGCATGAGTGCGTGCAGCTCAGTGGAGCCCGCTCATCCCTCCCTCTTTGTTGGGCCAGGTGTGCCTATTCTTAGTGCTGTGCCCGGGAGCCGTGAGAACACACACAGATAGACCTTCTCTCCCCTCCTCTATCTGATTTATTTTAGCCTTCATGGCATTTTAGCAAACAAAAGTGCCGCCTCATATTGATCTGGATCTCTGTCCCATTTCCCCACTTGGTTCCCTTTGTTTTTCCCAGGTTTGGGGTGGCTGCTTTAAATCAAGATCTCTCTGACGTTTCCTTAATGTCTAATTAGCCTGAGTGGGCATGGCCTTTGATTAAAGGAAGTGCCTGGGGTGAGATTGCAGAGACGGCTGAATTTTGACAAAACCCTGCAGACTGATCCATCATGGCTGACACATTGGATGCAGAGATGTGTCCCTGTGGTCGTCTTATTCACTTCAGATGTGCCATTTCCTCTTAGTGGCCAATTTAACACTTTTCCTGGGACATGATGCATGTCTCAATATCTGAGTTCTGAGGCTTGTCATCTGCATAATCAATGCGATGTGTATTTAACTACCAACATTGCAATATATTTTATGATGATTTGTTTTCCCAAAAGTTATTCAAGATAAAAAAGTTTAAAAAAAAGGTATTTCATTGTAACTCTTGTCTTGGATCTGTTCCAACAGCTTCAAGGCTCCTCTCTATCACAAACACTGGCCAGATGGCCGGAAATTTGACTTATTTCAATCTGCTAATTCCGGTAGCTGGCCCCTGCCCCCTCAGCACTCTTCCTTGGCTCTATCTGCTCAGTAAAGCCCAGAGTATGCCACTGGAACAGAGCCACAGCATAGTGTGGCCTTGTGATAATGACACTGACCTAAGGAAATGGCCTAAGGAATGAGACTCAAAGATCTCTTCAAATAAATTAACAAAATGGGAATTTCACAACTGTAATGTAAACTGTCATCTCAAGTTATTTTCAAACAAAAATACTAAATTAATAATGAAAGATACACTAGTAGTCCGCAGGCCCCCTTTACAGTTACACTTGAGCCAGGCGGGTGCACCTGCCATCCCACCTGCAGCCACACTTCACTGAGCTGCTTTTATCTCCCCATCCTCCTCAAAGCAAGAGCCCCATGGACAGAGTAATGTTCCTTATTACGGCCTACATTCAAATGAGGGTCGCAGGTCAGTAAACAGGCTATGGGACATCAAGCTGTCATTAGGCTAATTGTTGGCTTGTGATCATCCTCCTTCCTCTGAAAAACAACTGTTCAGTGTGTTGGGCCACTGCAACTTTATTTAAGCATCACATTTATATCAAATAGAACTAATAAAGCCAGTAATGTTCATAATAGAAGACAATTCCTCAATTCATCTTTCTGGATCCATAGTAATAAAAAAATCTACTTCTACCATACCAATTTAATAATTTCATCATCGTCAGTCATCATTACATTACATGATCAATGTAAGTGCTCAAACATGCAGTGTAGTTCACTTGTAAGAGTAAGAAAATACGGTCAACTAATTAAATTGATCAGTATGTCAATTTATTAATGAAATAAATTAATAAAAACAGACTTAAGTTATTGCGTCAACCAATCCCCCATGGATTCCCTGTCTCTACTCTTCCTGTGTGGCTCCCTCCCCACTTTCCATTCTAGTCCAGTCTGGCTTTTTAAGCAAGCCCCCTTTTTTCTGAAAAGCCCACTTCAGTATAGCCCCCTAACACAGTGTGGCTACCTGAGAAGGAAACTGAATATAAATGGCTGACAATGGGCCGGGTGCTGGGGGAATACGCCGAAATAGCCATTTAGCAGGTGCACCTTCGCAGCCTCTACACAGTTCCCACACATATCACAGAGACTGGGCACCCACCCTAGAGAGAAGCCCTGAATCACCGTCCGAGATCAAGTAGCGATCAATTAATGGGAGAAAAAAGGCGTCTGTGGGGGGGATGTCCAGTGTCCCACCCTGCCTTGCTTTGACTCATAGAAGTGGCTATTTGCAACTCTATCTGTGTCTAAGTCAATGCACGTAGGGCTAGAGCAGAGGTGGGGGGGGCGGAGATATTATCGGGGGGACTGTGAGAACCGACGCTGGCATTTCACTCCAGCTCGTCTTTGTTTGTCCGATTGGTGCTGGTCCGATGAGGTCACCAGCAAAACAGCACTGAGTTGAAACAGTACCAGTGTTGACCTACAGAATACTGGGATGAGAACTGAGATGGTGAAAAATTACATGCAAGATGATTCCATATTTTATGTTTCAAAATGCATTAATAATTTCACTTACATAACCAAAACAACCTCTATCTGGACTGGTGTTTGACATTCCTTCCCTATCTGTTCAAATGGAAAAAACATGTTTGCTCTCGGCTAGCGGTTAGCGATATGCCCAACATTGATCAGTGAGTGTGACTTTGCTAATTGCATTCTTGCACATACGCAAATAGACTTAACACCAGTCACTGATAAAACTACTGAGGAAATATCACACATGTAGTGCCAATATTTACAAATTCATCAATATACCATAAACACTTGTATTTTTAGATCTATAACTTGGCAGTGAATATCCATAGGCTAACAAATGTATGTCCATATTGTGGCTTTGCTTTACAAGATGTGACTGTGGTAAAAGGGTATTCATAGCTTTTCCAGTCCAGGCAGCTCCCCAGTGGCGGTGCACAGCCACCTCTGAGGTCCACTGGTGAATAAAGCCGTACATTATGGACGGCCTTATATAACTTCACACTTAGCTATCATTAAAACTGGTTCTTCACCCTCTAGGTTACCACTGAACTTCATTACTGCTATGATTGATGGATAAACTGTGCTCCTAAGGATAGTAAATGCATGAGATTTGTCCATAAGAAAATACAGTGAGTAACATTTTAAAAATACACTGGCGTTTATTTCTGTATTATGGCTACAGATATATTTGATGATCTTGTTTTCTAGGCATATAGCTGTTACAATAAGCAATTTCACTCGAAGGTAGTTATTACCCATTTAACCAATTTCCATCTGATTAAATAGTTCCTTTCTTTTCAGTGATTGCCATTATCTGTTAGCTTCTGCCAACAGACCTAGAGTGATGGAAAACTAACCTGCTATTACTGTGACCAGACAACCCCAACAAACCACCTGTAATCATCGGTACAGGCCAAAGGAGGGTGAGGGGTGTGGGGGGCACCACCCCTGAGACCAAAGGGACACTGTGAAAGGTGGCCTGCATCAGTAAACAAGGGAGGTCTTTTGGTCCTTAGAGGGCCTCCACTGGTTTTCTATAGAGTCAAAGGGTGTCCGGACAGCTTCATCAGTGCTTGTAAAAGCAAGGTGCTATTGTATCTGTGGCAATGAGTGCAAACACAACCTTTTGACCTGAGAACCACACATACGATATCCTATTAAATCAAATATATAGTGCATTTAATCTATTTACTGCCTCTGCTATAATTCTTTTAAATGACTATTTGTGTGTGTGTGTGCGCGTGCGTGCGTGTGTGTGTGTGTGTAAAAACAGCAGTTAGAAATAGTGTCCCTTCTCGATTGAATATGTGACACGTGCAGCAGAAATAGGTGTTTTACTAAATATATTTTGCTCTATGTTTTGCTTTGGAAAGCCAATTTGATTTCTCAGTTCATTTAAATTTATAATAGTTAAGCAAATGGAATATACATACATGCACTTTTCGGGACAGGGCAGTTTTATGGTAACACAAACAGAAGATGTGGTCTTAACAGACCAGGTTTGATGCTAACGCCCGTGGAACCTTTTATGCAACCTGGCGTCCAGGAAACTTATAATAATATTTTGCTTTCCACCCTTTTGAGCCTTTTAGGCCATGTTAAAGGAAAAGTGCTAGCTCCAAGAAACCACACAGAAGACCAAAAATCCACAGGGTCAAATGTCCTCCTGATTGGGCTGAGTGCCAGTTATGTTCCATAAGCAGGATGCTCACACAGAGTCCAGCTCCAGGCATGCCAGCCTTCAGAAACATATGAAAACAGAAGCAAATCCCAACTCCACCAACCAACCATGGGAATATAAGAGGCTATTTCAGCACGAGAACACCATAGACTGGCCAAGAAGATTAGCCCGTGTGCTAATGGCATCATGTAAATCTTCTTATCATTGGCAAGGGAATTTGATTTGACTCATGCCCAGAGAGAGGCTCCGTTCATTACTGCCCATACAGAGAGGTCAGCGCTTATGGACTACAGATCTGTTGGTGCAACGGTACACAAGATAGTATTTCATAACACAATTACATAATATTGCATATTTGTCTTTCATCCTCATTCACGTAAATGGGTGACCCTCAGCAGCAGTGGGTCATTGCGGTTCCAGTGTGATTAGAGGTAGTTTCCAGGACAAGTGATTTAAGATTGGTTACTAATTTGACAAAACTGGAGTCAGTAAGTAGCATGACGCAGCAGGCCCTGACCCTGTGCTTAATGGCCCCATGCTGTTAGTGGCTGCAGGCTGTTTTCAGGTCTCCAGGATCAGTCTCTGAGGACAGCAGCGGAGCCAATCTGCCGCTCTGAGCTCTGCAGGGACATGTGGAGCTCCAGAATCCTGGATCCTTTAAAGTGTGACTGATGCCATTTTGGAGCCTCTTATGACTGGACATAGCCCACAGCGGTCTGGGAAATGTTGGCTTAATAAAAGGTAGAGACTGCCCCACAGCAGGCTGCTCAGGTCCTCGGGCCAGGCTCGCAGACACTGACCTCACCACAAAGTTTGCCACAGAGCAAAATTCACTTTTCCAGTCCACAAATGGTGATCTCAGTGTATACCAATAACTGATTTAATATGACAGGCCGTCAGTGCAGCAAGTGAAATTAAATAATGACACGCCCATATGAGCTGGAAACACAACAGCTAATAGTTTATTTAGTATGTGAGAGTGCATTTGAATCAGTGTTCAGGTGTGGTTCATCTCCTGAGTGCACATTATTGATGCACTGTGTATAAATGTGTGTGAACAAGTCATCGGTAACTCTACACCAGTAATACAGACTGGTATAAGCTTTCAACACCATCCAATAGTCTGTGTCAAACAGAAGATTTGGTTAAATCTTAAGCAGAAAAGGGATCAGGATTAGATTCAGTGACCACTGGACTGAGGTCAAGGCCCTCCATAAATCTAACTAGTTCAACTTTTTAACTCAACTTTTTATTCTGGGAAAATGGTAAGTTTCAATAAATAGAAAACACCTGAAGAGTTCATACACATATCAAATACAGAAAATAATAAGTGGTATAGATTGTAATTTGATGAGAACTTCTGGTAGCAGGATGGGATCGCCTTAAGGTGCTTGGGGGTCTCATCCATGTAAGCCCTGATGAAGGGGTTTCACTCTCACAATCCTCCTTAAGCTGCCCTGTGCGGATCTGCTACAGATGATCATTTCAAGGCCTTAGGGAAAAACACAGGGCTCTAGCTCCTTTTCAAACGCTCGGCTAAAACGTCTGCACTCTGGTTAATGTCCCTCCTGCGGTGCCCCACATGAGCCCATTTCTCTGGTCGTGGTCACATTTCTGACCCGGTGCTGGGGGCTATGGCTGCTTTTTAACAGTTATGATCCTTTTAGTGGCTGAGTGGACCCCTGCTGGCACAACGCTCATGGCTGTTAGGTCATCACATGGAAGGCATATGTGGCTCTGATTTACAACCTGTCCTGTGACACCAAAAAGTACGGAGATGGTGATAGATCATACACTGTTGCCCAGCTAATGCAAACGGAGTATAACTTAATAACATGAGTCCGCAAGTAATGTTTTGTTTTCATCCTGGTTTACTTGGTTAGGGTACGATGACGAGTTGACTCGATTTTTACTAGCAGGGTAGGGTTAAAGTTTGAGAGGCATTTTATTATACACACATTTCTTATTATAATGATCACATTCAGTGTGCTTTTTCACTGCGCAGGAAAAAGCACTGACAGGAGACAGGCCTGGAGTAAATGATCTAGCCATTGCATATGACTATTTAATACTAATGGACAGCCCTGTGGTGAAACTAAAAGGGTTAATTATGCTGGATTCACCTCATACTGAGCTACAAAGGCCAAAGGGACGTCACGCTCCCAAATGTAGATTATTGTAATCCTTCAGTAATTACAGAGCCATGTCTTCTCATGGGAGCAGAGGCACATGAGAGGTGAGGGCACTTTTTACAGTCATGATTCAACCACACGGTCCCAAAGGTAAACAGTGTGTCTACGACTATTGCTGTTGTGACATAGGTTTAAACTTAAATATCTGGAAAGCATTAAATTAAATACTGAAACAAGTACTGTAAAATACTCTAACCTAAACCATAAATTAAGGCAGATCGATTATGGCAGATATTCTAATCAAAATTATTTGGCTTATAATTATTTCTATACTGTCTAAAAATTAACCTGTAGAGAAGTATAGACCTAATGTATTTAAGTACTGTTTTGTGACACATTGCGTATTAGCCTATGTAAAAGTGAAAAGAAAAGTGGCTTTTTTTCAGGTTTTGAGTGGCCAAACAAGCACACACATCATTACGAACGGAAGGTAATCAATTGTATTTTCGATTGCAACATTTTTGTAATTGAAAAGAGCAATAATGATTGACTGATTGATAATTACAATCAGATCACAATTTTAAATGCCATTAATTTCACAGCCCTACCACAAGTATATCACATATAAACCACTGCACACAAAAAATGTTAATTCCTAAGCAAAAAATAATAAAATATGGAAATAAAAACAACAAATATTAAATAAAAATATGCAATGTGTTGCTTAAAATTCACAATTATGATAAGCTACAACAACTTAAAACTATTCCCTCATTGGTTGAAAATATAAGTTTTTCTCTTTCCATCTAAAACCACAGAAAACGCTTTTTGGCATTTAACAGGAAGTCCATGATTTGAAATATAGCCTCATGCATAAGGGATGAGGCAACACAGGATGTGAGAGCTGTGCATCCAGAGAGCACCTGGGCCACACAAAGATGCCCTTTCTGCCCACGGGGACTTGTGCCCTGGTACCCGCTGTCACCATCGGCCGTGCACACCCAGCTGCAAGGCATTCAGCAGTCCCGCCACACACATTCATCTCATCAAAGTGGGCTCCAAACTGACAAGGCTGCTGACACATAAAGACGCCTTTATGGGGAGAGCGACGAGAGACTTAAAGCTGTGGGATAATGTTTAAGTCAGTAAGAAATCTGCGACTTTTACTTGAAGTTAAGCTACAAACACGCAAAACAACAGACGTAACAAAAGGGTAAACTTAGTAGTGGTAATATCTTCTGAGGCAGATGTAGTAGTAATGTAATAATAATCTGATATGAGTATATGGTTGTACAAAAAAAAATACTAATACTAATGGAAACTAAAACCAATATTGAAACTAGATACTCATTTGAAGAGACCTGATATGACCTAACTGCTATAAACTACTATTAACCCGTGTTGAAAATTGCATTCCATTGTACAAAAAACTGTGTTATTATTATGATTGTGGTATCCAGGATCAAGTCGTTTTAGTAGTAGTAGTTAGTAGAAATTGAGTTTGAAATTTTAGTATCATGACAACACTGTTGAGTAGTGTTAGCTGTAGTTGCATTACTACCAACCATACAAGTTATATTAGCTATATTGAATAATGTTAAGAGTATTCCTTGAACTCATTCAATGTAGCAGAAGTAGTAATTATATTGTGGCCCTTGTAATAATGCTTGTAGCAATAGCTCTTGTTTTAGCACACAATGCATAGAAATTTTAGCAGGAATACTTACATTTTCCTCAACATTTCCAGCTCCGCACATCACTGCCTTACACTGGTTTGATAGGGTTGGAAGACATTGTCTCATTTGTGTTTGTGACTTTGCCCAAAGGTATCATCCAAACATCTTATCTGAGCAAGTGCAGATGCAAGGACAAAGAGTGACAACTTGTTGATATGCCAGACTGCTACACAACAACCGCTCCTAACATTACCTCTGACCTATGAACACTGCACAAGCTTGTCTGCCCCTCTAGACAATCGTAATGACACTGAATAGAATAATTAGCAACTTGGCATTCATTTAGCCTTGCATGATTAACGCTTAATATATGCACACTGCAGGACAAAAAACAAAAAGGCTAGTGGTCGCTACAAAACAACACATTATAACATTGGACTTGTGACCGCGCGCGACTTGGCAGAGAATGACTTAGGCGCATTGTTGCAAGTCTTCAAGTTTCAAGCATGGCAAGATTTATGCTAGTGGGGTGTATTGGAATCCTCTCCTTACCCAGCTGCATGGAGAACAAAACCAGACCACAGCTGCAGATATTAGCATGGCCAGACCCTCTCTCTCTCCCCTCTCTTTCTCTCTCTCCTCTCCCCCCAGTGCCCCTGCCTCACTGGCTAGGCTGTCCCATGTCCACAGGCTTTTGTGTGACAAGCTTTGTTGTAATGCAAATGACCTTGCCTACAAGAGCAAAGAAAAAAAAAGACATGTTAATAGTTGATTGCTGGTGAAATTAAAAGAAAAAAATCAAATAGGAAACAAAAGCGAGGGTAGAATATAAAAGAATCTTTAATTAATTATTGAGTTCCATTGAAAAAGTCATTGCTCGCAGTCAAAAAGCCAGACTATAGGACACACAGGGGCGCGTACACACACTATGCAAATTAGCCCGTCTTGTTGTTTGCGTTACATGAGAAGAGGCTGGGCTGGTTTTAAATGTAAATAGCTTTAGATGTGAATGTAATTGTGCCAAGTTGCTCTCTCTCTATTAGCAGTGTAGAAGCAATGCTGGACACTGGGTTTACCTGGCTGCTTTCAGAGGACCACCAACGAAATATTACATGTGACATTGGACATATGGGATCAGTTAGCAAAGTAAAAAAAGTTAGTTTGTTGTAGCCAAATAAGAGTCGTCAGGAGCTTTGTGAGTCGTGACAAAGAGCAGTGGGCATAATGCAAACATACAATCTGTAACATGAGCATTGTGGTGTAATACTGATTTATCAAAGCTGCCAAAGTCATGCAGCATCAGCGAACACAAGTGCAACAAGTACAGTATAAATGGAAAATTATAAGTGTTTGTGTTTTATTTTTTGCATCTTTTACCCTTGTATCCAATGACAAAATTAGGTGGAGCACTTAACTTTGAGACAGAACTCTGTGGGCCATGGCTCTTGACAAATATCAACTACGAAAGGCACATTTTTCGCTCTCCTGACCTCACTTATTGTAAATGTATGCAAAGTGTCACCTAAATGTGAAGTGTATGCAGTGCAGTCCAGACATGAGTAACCATTTCCCATTTGTTCATTCCCAGCTGTTTTGTTCATGTGTATGCATGTTCAAAGAGCGGCCCAGGGAGGAGTTATACAATTAACATAAGGCACACGAAAATACAAACATTAGCAATAATATAAAGGGGTTTTGGAGACTGAAAGCAAATGTAAAGTTTGTTAGAACAAGTTATTTTTCAGTTTTACTTAAAGGTCCACTGCGTAACTTTCCTGGTGGAAGTTTAAACACCTTCTTGGTTCCAACACTCCTCCATGGAGATCTTATTGCTTTGTCTAGATTGTTCCCCACTATGGCATTAAACTTATCCATGCCGTTTTTCAAGGTATTTTTGAGCAATAATAACATACATGTCATATGATGCCAAATGTGGAACATTCTAGGCAAAGCAAAAACATCTCAGTGTGAAGTCAAGTGTACCTTCACCTTCATGCAATATAATAGGAAATTTTACCAACTAAGGTGTAACTCATTCAGGGATCTGGTTTGATGCACATGAGCACTTAAAAGCATAGCATGTTCGGGTGAAGGATCCCCCTCCCTCTTTTTGTCCCTGACTTTCTTTCTCCACTCCCAGGGCTCCTGCAGACTTACACCTGTAAATAAACAGGTCATGACTCTCCAGTGAGATAAGCCCTGACCCCTAATGTACAGTAGTCTGACTTTTAAACCCAGGTCTACACAATTAGATTAAGCTCTTCGATGTGTCACTCATTGGCTGTTTATTGACCTTAGATAGGTCACTGGGATAGGGAGAAATCCATGTTCTAAAAGCCTGCTGCGGCTAAATTCAATCCATGTCCCAACTCAGGGGTATTTATCTGTTGGCGTCAGCCGGGGACACTCAAGTCTTGTGGGGTAGCATTTGTCAAAATAAATCGCCCTGTGCGCCACTAGTGGGGAGTGACAAGTGTGTATTTAATAAACGCTGATTTGTTTACGAGCCGAGCACTTAAGACCATTGAGTCCCCGTACATGATGGTCAGTTAACTACATGAGAAGATGCAAGGCAGGGTTAGGGTTATTGGGTTAAGCGCTAATTGTTTTAGGCTTCAGTAACTCTGGAACACTAGATACAAATAAAAAAATAAATAAAAACTACTTCATTGATGAAAAAAAAAAATCCAAGCATGTTTAAGTGCTATTGTAAATAAAATAGGGTTTTATGAGATTTGCCAATGAGACATATTTACAAATTACTATAAGTACTATATACAGAGATACCTGTCTTGAAAAGATTTTTGAGATTCAAATGTCAAACATATGGCACATTATAGATTCATTTTACTATTTTCATTCAAATTTTTTTTATGTGAAGAGAGGACACTAGGGTTTCCTGGACAACCAAAACTAGCTATTTGATTTGCGTCAATGAAATCCCATCAAACGTCCTGAGTTCCTGACCCGTTCTTTTGTACAGTGTGTGGACTATGCTCCTCATTTGTGTCTGCTCTTTAGACTGTCAGCCCATAAAGACCTGATTAAGTGACACCTCCTCCTGCTCACCTGATCACACAAGTTATTTAACCATGACCTCATGTAAGTAGAGGTAAGTAGAGATGTATGCAGTGCGGGTTCACCAAGATGATTTGTACTCCCCCCCTGTGTATGGGTGTTCAGAGCACCGTTGCCATAGCAATTAAGAATGCAGAACCAAATATTCTATCTTTTGAATGGTCAGAAGTCCTCAAAATGTCCCCTATAACAGGAAATTGAAGCCCATGAATAAGAGTTATGTGAGACAGCATGTAAAAGTCCGGCTATTACAGTAAGACATCTTTCCACTCAACAGGATAGAGCGACACTTAAGATTTACAGCTCTAATCAAAGCTCCACTGCTGATGGTAATTGACCGTAAATTTGGCCATCAACTTGTCTTCACTGTCAAAGGCTGATTTATAAAAGGTGAGAATGGTAAAATGTAAAAAGTATGTCTAAAGTTTTAGGAATTAAAACAGTTGTTGTACCAGGGTCATGCCAAATTATTTAGAATGCATCAATGGGAAAGACTGACAGAACTTGTGTCTGCTACAAATGAATGTGAAGAGGGCATTAGAAAGTGACTATATTTAAGTAAATATACAGTATATACAAATGCATTTGATTCAACAATGGCAATATACAATATAAATTAGATACTCACAAACCAGTGTTATTCTTTTGTCAGTCCAAAGCCTGGGTAAAGATAGAAGAGTGCAATGCAAAATATGCAACTTAATACAACACTATACCCACCTACTTACATTACAACTATTGCAGCAGATCAACTTATATTTACACTACTACTGCTACTAGTGCTACTACTACTTTTGCTACTACTACTACTTCTACACTACTTTTGCTACTACTACTACTACTACTACTATTACTACTGCTGCAGCTACTGCACTACTACTACTACTACTACTACTACTACTGCTACTACTACTGCTACTGCTACTGCTAGTAAAGCTACTGCTACTGCTGCTGCTACTGCTGCTACTGCTGCTACTACTACTACTACTACACTACTACCACTACTACCACTACTACCACTTAAACCAATGTGCCCCATTAATTACCTGTATTTGTATTTGGTAGCTCCATGCTGCTGTTTGGTTTGCTTTCTGTAAGTGACGACAGAGCTGTTTACAATGACATCTGCGTAGCATCAAACGTAACATGGCCACAATTATCCCGAGACACTCACTGCACCAGTAGAAGACTAATCTACTGAGGGATGATGGATTGTGTTTTTGTCGAAGTCACGCTTTTGGTTTTGATAAACAACTTGAGCCCTAGAGGATATGCAGGGGACATTCTTGGAAGAGCCATGGATGTTTGCACTCCCGTTCTCCAATGCTTGTAAGAAAACTTTCACTACAAAATTTAAAAGTTGCTGAGTGCTGAATTTTCTGTAATTAAGTCAGCAGTACTCATCCTCGGGCTAAAATGCACACTTTCGAAATTGCTTTAAAAACATTGGATGTGAAATGAAATGCCTCAAGGTGTTAGCAAAAAGAATGTAAATGGATAATGGTTTATGTTTTTATGGCGCTGTTGTGTTGGACGAGGAGCAAACCAAACAGTGGCCAACCTTTCCTGGCAGGCGACTTTTATTGGTATTCAGTGATAATTAAAAAGGCTGACTTATGCAAAAGCTTACATTAGTGCAAGGTAAAGAAGTGTAAATAAAGGGAAATTAATGAAATGTGCTGAGTTTTTAGTGGCGCCATGGAAGCTAAGAACACGACTCAGGCACACATTAAGATAAATCAAAATCGTCATATTTTGGCATGTTTGGACAGGAAATAAAGTGCCTTAGTGACGTGTGAGAGCCGAGGAGAGAAATTAGCAAAGTTCACAAAAGTAAACACAAGGTAGTCTCAAGACATTTGTGTTGTTTTGGTTTTGAAATATTGCTCGTTTGTTTGACGAGCGTACCTTTTCTGCAGTGCATCATATGCCCAAGAGTGTTAGCAGTGCAATAAAACCATACAAGTTGAAATCTATTAGCTAATAGATCATTTCTATTTACTAAAAAGACTGAGATTTGCACAGAAAAAAGCTGGGACAAAGACATTAATCATCTCAGGATTTAAGTGGTTGTAAATATGATGACACGTTATTGAAAGGGACATTTAGTAATAATTTTCTAAGGTATTTTATCTTCTGGTTGGGGGTCTGCTACATACTTGTCTCCATGGCGTTGTTAATGCTTTGTCTGGATTGTTTTACAGTATAGCATTAAACGCCTTTCAACAAAATCAGTTACAAGTGTTTTTATTGTTCAAAAATACCTAAAAAAAAAAAAACAAAAAAAACAAACTTATACTGAGCGGGTGAGCGGTGGTTGCCCCTCCACAGAACTGACCTGGAACTTGGCATCTTGGTGTCACCTGCTTGTACATAGAGATTAATAAGTTTAATGTCGTATTGTGGAACATTCCAGAAAATGCAATAACATTTGCATAGAAACAAGAAAGTGGTTAAACCCTCCACTAGAAAAGTTGCAGTGTCGCTTTAAAACATTTTGTGTGGCTTCATCAAATTCAAACAAATAAGTTCATACGATTTGCAAACCACATAAACCATATTTATTTTCTAGGAATTTGGAAATCTCAAGCAAAAACCCTGCCCACCTATCACTTGCGATTGCTCCACTGTTTTTTCTCCCCCTCGGAGCAGTATGACTGGAGGTACAAGTGTCTGATTGGGCACTCAACAGTGATTGTGTGTGGAAGGGCCTCACAAAGCCCAGAGCTCGTTTGTTTAGAACAGTCTAATCCAAGCATGGAGGCAGGACACTGAGACTGCAGGCCTCCCTGAAAGGTGATCCGGCAGCAGAGCCATCATCGGCCAAGTCCCAAGTTTACACAAGATAAATACAATTATGAGGAGCCCAAAAACAGGACTGCTTTTCAAATGCTTTTGGTCTTGCATGGTATAGCTTTTGGAGATCTGTAATATCTGTAATATTTGATCAAATCTAGTTAAGATGCATTTTTTGTTTTCAAGGAAGCGCAGTCAACACATCTCAATATTTTTTTTCTACAAATCAACCCAAACAACAAATATACAGCTACACATTATGGCATTAAACCGATCCATATCCATGTTCATAAGGACAAGCAGATGACTCAACCAGGCCAAGTAACAGGTTAGATCTGTGGAGAGGTAAGCCTGCTTTGAGTCAGAAGCATGTTTTTCAAGTTTTTTTTTTTCTTTGGTTTGGCCTTTAGTTGAATAAATGCAAGATAAACAGGACCTTTAACAGCAGCTAGCATCCATCTATGTTCAGCACAGCCCCATAATACAACTCTCTTTCTTACAAGTAGCACTCAGCTTGTTTAGCACTGGTCAATTGGAGATGACAGCCGCTAACTGCATGTCTGCACCCGCTCGCTAATCAGCCATGTCTGTGAAAATAGCGCCGTGTGGATTTCAGAGGGTACTACAGAGGACTGGCATGGATCAGGTGGGCTAAAGAACCAACGCTGGCCAGTGATGGTAAGCCAAAGAGGAAGTCAAAATATTAGACATGCTATTGTGGAAGTATTTGCTATAGCTGCAACCAACGGCCACTTCCTCTACCATCACAACAAATATGCAGTTTTTCATCAACCCGTGCGACTACTCCTTTTACACTCCCCCTGTTTTTGCAGTAAGTTAAACTGACAACTGTTTTGTTCAATCTATTAACAAAATCTGATAGTGAAGGGCAAAAAATAGGACATTTCAAAAGAGCAAAATGATATATGTGTAAATATGCTAAAGACAATAATTTTCTGTTTGATTTCTATTTTTACTTCAATTGAAACGTAATTATTTAAATGTTAAATATTCATTGTACCTAGAATCATCTGCTGCTCTGCTTTTGCTATACAGTATCAATGACCTAGCTACAAGTTTAACTGTAAAACTATGTAAAGGGCAACTGATAATGTGAGAACATCTTCACTTGTATAATGTTGCCAAAAGAGGGTTCAAGTTCATGATCAGCAAAGATGGTTGCACAAGTCCAGTTAGCAAAAAAAAAGCAAATACAGTCAGAATCATTACAAAAAGTTACTGTTTCCAATGGGCCCCTCCACTATGCAAGGTCAAGGGAATTGCAAATTAATATTGAACATTCTTTCTTGCAGTGATACAAAAAAAAAAAAAAACAGGTAAAGTCATAAAATTCATATAAAGAAAAAAAAATCCAGTTATTTTAGTTTAACTTGTTGATAATATAATGGGGTTTTATTTTGGTCAAAAATATTAAATCAAGTATTGAAATATTTACAATTAACGTTACAGTACCGTAATTGCATGGATGGAAAATTGTATGGTAAGTACATGGTAATCACCTATGGAAACAAGACACTTTTCTGATAATTAATGTTATCAATCTTAACCCTAACCTAGATTATAAACTGACAGGAAACATGCTTAGCAATTTCTGGAAAATAAAATAGATACAGGGCAGCAAAATATATTTATCCCAGTTATGACATTTCATTTCCATCCACATTATTGCTATGTTGCAAAGTGAAGCACAATCCCAACAATGTTATGTAATGACAATGAAGTATGTCACAGGTCTAAAATGTACCAAAACTACTCAATGAAATCTGTAGTATTTTGAGTACTATTTTATTACCTCCACCTCTCACCACAACTCATAACGCTGCATTGGCTCATTCCCACACCTTCCTGACCATATTCATTATTGTGTATATTTACAGTAGCCCGACCAAATGGGCAGCCCCTGTTAATAAAGCCCTCTGGAACAACACTGGTTTTAATGAAGCATGTGAACCCCAGTGTTCTCCAAGTCACTGTTTACCTCACTCACTAATTATAATGGTATTCAGATGCTGCATGTTTACAGCCACTCAAATCAGTGAATGGATTTCTTAATCAAACAGCGCTTGAGGTCAAATCCGCCTGATATGTGCTCTCTATCATTAAGGGCTAAAAGCCATTTTGTCCGTCACTTTGTCTAATTAGTCCAACCATTCATAATCATTTCCATTTCATTACACACATTTCCATTTCAGTTTGCATGTTCTCCTTGTGTTCTTCCACTACTTATAATGACATTACCTTTGCTACTGCTATTGTTATCTTACTAGTCCCCAGTCTAGTTAGGAAGAATTATATCTTTAGAAGATGGAAAAGGATGGCATATACTTATGCAAATACAATTTTCCACTAACTTCTTAGGTCAGGGAGATGATCAGGGAAGTGCTCCAACTTCCTGCACTGATTGGGTTACACTAAGAGGCATAAGTTAAGATTGTTATCATCCGGTGATCCGTCAGACAAACTGGACATCCATGCACAGGAAATGCTTGCATTCCTCAGGAACAGAATGAGTCAAAAAGCCTTAGACAGCCCCTGGACAAGTGGTTTGTCCAATGAATGAGGGAAAGTGAACAAGCATTGTTTGGTCTGCAATCTGTCTTCAAGAGACACAATGGCTCTTTGATTGTCGTTTCTGTGGGCCCCAGATTCAAGTTCAACGCCAAGGAATCAATAAGGACCCGACTTGTCAGAGGTCAAATGAGTGGGAGGAGAGAGAGGAAATGGATGTATTTAGGGGTCAGAGAGACACAAATACTAAATCACTAATCACTTTTAGGTTTGTGATAGAACTAACAGTTATATATGCATGGAGCCAAATCCTTTTTGAGCACATCAGATCATCTGGTGCATTGAATAAACTGTTATTAATATGTTTGACTGATTTTCTGTTTTATTACTGTTTTGTGAAGCCTCTTTGAGTGTCCTGAAAAGCAGTAAATCAAGCAAACGGATAATTGTTAAATGCACTTACTTGTACTAACATAAACTACAGACAAATCTCACATGAGGTCATGATGTTCCAACTTGTTTATTTACTTGAAAAAACGGACAAAAAGAGTGCATCAGTGGGTCGAGGGTGTGATCTACAGGTGCTCTACCAGCATGTGGCCAGTAAAATAATAAAAACAGATAAGTGCACTTGCTAATGTAACCAAATGATGTACACAAAGTTGCAGTCAGTCAGTCTGCACACACAAGCACATTGGCTGTCCATTCTGTAATAAAGGATTTTTACGCTGCATACCTATCTGTTTTTAATGTGTTTATTTATTTTTGTTAATTCATACCACAGGTTTTTTATGTCTTTCACATTATTGACAGATCTGATACTGGTTTTCTTTCATATTTATATCATATATCAACATTACTATTGAAAATAAAGAGAGCCAACTTTCATACCACTGTTTCTGCTTCTGTTTGTAACCGTACCTTAATTGTAGGAGGATTCATCCGCAGAGCAACCTCCTTTTGTGACTCAGAGGTGGCGTAGAATGTATCCATTTGAGGTTTAGTCGAGCCAGCATCCTATACTGTTGTGTCTGGAACTACTGTCTTCTTGGCACCGCTCCACAGTCTGAAGGACAGACTGACAGGAAAATAAAACAGAGAGGGATCTGGCTGCAGACCTCAACTCAGAGACCCTGCCTGCAGACCTCCACCAGGAGGACCCTCACATGACTTACCTCCATCCACAGGTCCCTAAAAGTAAACAGTGGCCATGCCAAAAGACCACAAAAGTCCTGACTGCTGTTTTCAACGTTACAAAAGTTGACACTGTTTTAAGCTAAAGACAATCCCAAACTCTTTTCCTAATATTAACCATTACAGATTTGTGCCTAATCTTAACCAGTCACAGGGCCTAGAGCAACACATACAGGGACAAACTAATATGCATATGCTATTTATGCCCGTATATATGTAAGCCTATGTTGACAGTGAAATCTGTTTTTGTTTATGACAGCATGTTTTAAAATGCTAATTGTCCTACACAAGCAGAGTAGAACAGATGCTAGTAAATTTCAAACCAGAAACAAAATCTATAGATGATTAAATTAGTTTGAAGTGCCCCACTCTAAACAATTTGAAATGAGCTTATCACCTTTAATGACCTTTAACAGACAATGAACTAAGGCAAGAACCGATAGAAAGTGTCATTAAGTCATTTATAAAGGAAACTAATGAAAAATGGTGAGGGGCATGTGGGTGGAGGTACATCCTGGTGGAGGTCTGCAGGGTAGGGTCCTCTCGGTGGAGGTCTGCAGCCAGTCTCTCTTGGTAAAATATTAAATGCATGGTGCTTATTTGACTGTATTGAATAATGTAAGAATCAGGTATATATTGTAAAAATCATATTACCAGTTTGTTGACTAACCTTAGTCTGATTTAAATTAGTTTTAGTTTTGATGACTGAGAAAGACATTTTTGGTATTTTAAAACTAGCTTTTAAAACAATCATGTAAAGATGTTGGTGTAGATGCCATTTTGACTGTAATAAGAATAATGTTTTTCCAAAACAACATGACCAAACTGTCACGTGTATATCAACTGTGAATGACCTGGTGTAATTAAAATGTACAAGGGTGTGTGCATTCATAATACGCACAAGTATAATTATTGTGTCTATCATGTAACTTCATCTGTTTCTCTTTTATGACACGTGATGATGACATGAAAGATTTTGCAGCAAGAAATCGTCAAAAGATATAAACATTTCCAGTGTGAATTGTCATACAATCACACACGAGCTATCTAAGCTTTATGCAGTTTAATGTTAATGTTATAGACCAACTTTGATTTCCTGGTGTTTGAGTAAGAGTTTGAGCCTCTAACTGGCACTTCCATAAACTCTGTGGGACTTGTGGGGAAATGGCTCATTGCATGGTCATGTAAAGGAGGAAATTTAAAACACATGAAACACCAAAAGCCTGTCATTATTGTCTCCGAGCTGCGGCAAGGCTAAGGTTTGTCCAACGGCAGTGGAATAAATGCTCATCACTTTGCAGAACATCTCTACATTTGGTAGTTAAAGACTTGATTAATGTTAAAGGTGAACATTTTCTGGTGGAGGGTCTGTCACCTCTTGTCTCATCAGAATGCTATTCCTTTGCCTGGAATGTTCCGCAGTATGGTATAAACTAACTTTCATTGCCAAAAAATGCTTGGTTTGGTGGAGTCGCCTGCTTAACTCCATGGAGACAGTTACGTTTTATTTTGTGGAGCGTTCCCTAGAGAAAAGAAGACCGTCCACCTAAAATTCCCCTTTAAACTTGTTGAGCCATTAACTGAGTATGGGACAGAGGAGAACAGAAAGTGGTGACTCACCCATAAGAGGAATGTTGTCTGAACTTCATGCAAAACAGCCTGTCTATCAGCCACCACACTGAGGGCCGTCTGCTCCACCACAGGGACCATCTCATTCACAAAGACCTGCATGGGAGCTGGAAGTACAAAGCAGGTTTACAATCACAAAAGTACTGTATTTAAGGTAAAGCAGAATCTTAAATTTAGAAATATGAATTTGAAACTTCTGTAGAGAAACGTATTTCATTTTGTCATATTTTCATACTTATATAATAAAGGCATTTTATGTGTATGGCCAAAATTGCGAGTATTTGGATGTTACTATATAAAATTTTAGTGTCACGATGATTGCGAAAAGGCATCATGATTTAACAATTTTTCGAAATTATTGGCAGCATAATCAAACTTAGTTTGTACATGTTAAACTATACTTAATTCACTTTTCTACAGCCAGATACAACAAGCACTTTACATTTGTGTTTACTTTTTTGGAGTATAGAATGAATTAAAATTACTATTTTTTTCTTACGTTTCCTTCCAAAATTGTCACATAATTTCAATCTATTACAACACTAACTAAAATTAAACAAGGGGCAACTAGACAAGGCGACCTGTAGGGTTTCTCTGCAGGTTAGATTGGTGTGGCTGATAAAATCTGACTTTGGTGACAGATGCCAACAGGATCCAGAGGCCTGTGGATCAGAGGGATGAGAGCTGTAATCCTCACATCAAAGACACACATTCTTGGATGAGCTGGCTTCACCATCTATCCTCTGTTTGTCACTAACAAGTCTCGATACATTCTTCTGCATCTGCACACTGCATTTATACTATTTTCTGTAAGTTTACTGTTGTACATATACTTCTATACATATCATTTTAAATGACAAAGCATTCTCTGAGAACAATTAGATTCAAGTCACTGTATTGAGTATGTGTGTGTTCATTTTGTCTGAGGGTCAATTTTCAGTTAACAATAGAATACATTTTAAAAATATTTCACCGCTAGTTCTATTTAGGCACATGTTGAATAATTTGCCGTTAGTATAGCACTAACATTTGCTTACCCACAAATATGAATAAAGATGCCAAAGTGTGCGTGTGTTTGCTGTGTGTTTTTGTCATTTTGGGACCTTCTTTGCACTAGTGAGGAAACATTCAAATTTTTGGATATCTATGCAAATAAGCTGTAAGATAACAGAAAGTGCACACAAGAGTCTCGGGACTTCACATTCTGAGGGAAATATTTTCTACATTACAAAGCGTGTCGGCTGGAACACTTATATTACCACTGGTACATTTGTGATTATACTGTGTAGGGGCAGTTTTTGTATAAACAAACAGGATAACAACAAATCATGCACCTGTTCCTGGTATGTTGGGGAAAATACATAACTTATGGAAGGAGAGGGATATCCACTTTAATATGAGTCTTTTTGCAGACATCAAATTATCGATGTTTGTTTCATTGGCCTAATGTTTCCTCTCATATATTGTGGCTAATTTTGCCTTTTAAAATGAGCGATGATGTGGAAGACTCAAGGGGAGTATACTCAGGCAGTAAGGTGAAAGGCAACACTAAATAATTTGGGAACTCCAAAGCCATATGGATACCACTATGGAAATGCATGTTTCTGTTTTCATAATCCATCACCTGTAAAAACTATTAGTGTCACACTGTCGTTTTTGCTTCAGTTGAGATCTGCATTTATCAAATATTGTCTTCTCAGCAATACTAATGTACTCAATGTTAATATATGGCAATACAAAACAGGAATTACAACTCCGTGCAAAAGTTCATTTGGTCCATAAAATATTTTTTGTCTCAATGGACTCCTTTGATAGTAGTAATGGTTGGTACTTGCTACATATCATGGTTAAAAAGTGTATCTGGGGTAGCAAAACATTTAAGGTACTGCTAGTACTGAAAATTTATTTGATTTGATACAAAGTTTAATTCAAAAAAGGTATCTGGGAATTGATGAATATTATTTTTATGTTGTATACTGTAAAACGTTGTGTTCAGCTGTTCTTATTGGTACAACTATTGTGAATCAGGGATCATTTGCACTGGTTTGAAAAGAAAAATAAATAATACAATAAAATAATGGTATTTATCACTAAGGATGACAAAGCGTGTGCACCATCGGTAAAACCAGCGATATACAGGCAATCAATACAGTGACAGGGTCATTTAACAAACAAACAAAAACCATTAGAAAAACAGAGGCTCCTTGAGACTAACAGTATTAAAGCGACTCCCCTTTGATACAAGACAATGAGTCTAAGAGATGTTGCGTTAACTGTATGTGCACACCCAACCTGTGTGTCAACTCTGTGTACAATGAGCTGTTTCTCCTCACTTTCTGTCTGTCTCTGGTCTTACTCACCAGCAGCATGTTTACACAGTAACTGCTGCATTCTTATTTTTTAAAGATTTTAACAAAGTACATACGTTTTCTTCCCAAAGTCAACAGATCAGAAGTGTAAACATGTTGAGGGCAGACCTGTAGAGATAGTCACGGGTGTAGCTTCCGACATGCAAACATCCCTTGTAAAGAAGGCGCGACACTATTGGGGGAGCAAACAGAACAAACAACATTTACATACACAATGATCACAATCATAAAGTAGAGTATTTTAGCACTTTGGCAGTTTGGAGGGAAAAATACTCAGACTGCAGATGTGATGGTTGATAAAAAAGAACACGCTTAGCAGTTAACATATAAGGAATAAAAAGTCATATGTATCATAGCATTGATGTTCATAGGTTACGATTCACCTTATGTATGGGTGTCGCCATTGTCATTCAAGTTGTATTAATTTACAAGGGGCTGCCGATCTTGACAGCAAATAAGTTCTACAGGGACCACAGAGCCATTTTAAAGCCTTCCAGAGCATTGGTTCATTGTTGACTTGTTGGTCTCATGAACAGAGAACACTTTATACAAATCAGTCTACTTTATATCATATTTTAGCAGCAAAACTTTTCTCAAATTCTCCATTGAAATGAATAGGATTTCTGCTTAACGGGAAGTGTCACCACAAAGAAAGTGCGGTTTAGTAACATTTAGAGGCAAAAGTGGAGTGGGTTGGAATAAGGTCAATACAGCATGTGAAATTATGATTTTTAGATGAACTTGAAATAAAAAATGAATACCCATAATAACAACTGTGATAATATTTTTTGTCATATCACCCACCCCTACGCATATACACTTTTTAATGCTTATTTAGGCCAAATAAACAATTGAGAGAAAAAAAGTCAGCGTATTTAGGAAAAGACTTTATACATTACTGCTCAGTACTGTGTCCTAACTTGTCTAAGTTTGACAAACTTTACACTTTTCTACACCAATTTGAGCTGTTGGGTCATTCTCATGAAAAACAGTATACTGCATATTCACAGTGGCAAACTGCTAATAGGTGACCATTGTCCATTGTCAAGCATTATCTGATAGCCGCCGAGTATCTCCAGGGGCCAAGGAAGAGAATTTGTAGCTGGAGGCATGAGCAGTGACAGGGTCTCCTGAGTTACAGCTGTCAGCCAGCATCTGTCTGCAAGTGCCCATCTCCTGCTCCACTGGCCATGACACACATGCACTGAATACTGTATTATTAACAACATATGGTTTATTACAGCACGATATCATTGACTGAAAAAGGCTGAATTTGAAATGAAAATGGATATACAGAATGTGAATGTATTATTAGACTTTATAGTCCACCACCATCATTACTGTCTTATGAAATAAATGCTTTAAAATGTTTAAAAACTATAAGCGAAGGATTAATCTGAAACAACTGCAATAAAATAAACACGGTAATTACAACTGTCCATAATGGAAAGGATTTATTTTCTCAAATTTCAAAAAATAGATAGAAAAAAATAGTTATTTCTTGTTCTAAATGCATTTGAATAGTAAACCACAACAGTTCAAAGTGACCTTGAACCTTGTTATAATGTGGCCTCTTTGCATACACTAGTGCAAACAGTAATCCCATAACAAACTCATGCTACCCAACTGTTAAACGTTAACTGAAACGTGTGTATGTATGGTAGGGTGGGGTGTAGTAGTAGTCGTGGTAGTAGTACTTAAATACTCTTTGACAATTGCTGGAGTGTGCACAGGGCCTGCCTCAGTGTACTCACTTCATATTTAAAAAACAAGCAAACGTAGGGAGGGACGCGAAGCAGTCATTTTCACTGGATCAACACCTGTGTTTAAACAGAGAGGAGCAAACGACTCTCCCTCAAAAGGACACTTGTCTCCAGCCTAGTTTGTGTGCTAACCTCTGGATGAACACTGTGGCCCTGTTCAGGTCTGGACAGTACAATGATACAGAGCAGAGGGTCTCAACCTGTGGTGTAGGGCAGGTAATGGTGGTGCTGTACGGGCCTCTTCACTGGAGGCTGGGGAGTCTATTGCAATAAAAGTACATACGTCTGGTTTTCATGTTTATCAAATTATTCTTATTGTTTGGTGGAATAGTAGTTGTAGTAAATATTTATCATAGCTTTATTGCCCGTCAAGTGGCATTTTATGAAGAAATGTTGGGGGAAATGTTTGAAAATCACAGGAAGTAGCACTGAATTCTAAATGCAATCCCTCTATCTATGTCAAAATGTACACAAAAATAACACATTTTTCTGGTAGCATAATCACTTATTGAACAAAATAGAGAAAAGATTGTCAATTGTTTTTATTTATCGAATAATAACTATTACTTTATGTTGCGAACATATTTAACATCTGCTGCCCGGTCCAGCAACTAGGAAGTAAAATTATAAACTTATTTAGGCCTGGTTTGACCTGGTTCAGCCCAGGCTGGTCTACACATGATCTAGGCTTACATTAAAATGGAGAGATTCTCATTTTCTTAAGTGGAAGCTATGAATACTTTAAAGCCTTTAGTCCTGGGAAAATGAATAAATAATAATTCTTGAGATCATAAATGGTGGTTAAAACTTGGGTTGGAGTATTAACTGAACTTAAGTCCCAAAACCTCAATAAAAAAGTGATTCAGTCGTATTTTCCGCCTCATTAAGCTGGTTCAATACAGAGAAACAGAGCTGCTAATAATTGGATATTTGACACATTTGCCAGTCAAGTGATGTGAACCAAATTAAAATGGCAACATTATATCTTAATGCAGGGGCTCAGACCACGCTAGCTTTTTCACAGTTTTCAATCAGAGTAATAAATTGGTCTGTGTGGCTAATTATAGCTGAAATCCAATCCTCCACAATAAGTTACAAGCCCTGCGGGAACTTTTAGTCAAGCTATGTCTGCCACAGCAAATGTACAAAAGTAGCATTTTAAAATGTGTGTGAAGGCATTAAGCCAAATTTTCAATGATTAAGTATTTGCAGAACAAGCATTTTAATGTATACTTTTGTACTTACATTTTATTAAAAGTAGTAACAGTACTAAGGACCTTTTCTGGATGAATGAGGGAATGCATTAATAATAGTACATCAAGATTTAATTAGCAAAAAAGTCATCAGAGGCTTGCAGTTTACTTTTTATATAGTAGTTTTCAAAAGCCAATTAATTGTGTATGGGCCACACCATACGTTTACATTGAATAGTGGTTAAACTGTGTCTCGCCTTCTGTGAGACGAAGTGCGTGCATTACAGTGACGTGCTCATGATGAGTGTTGATCAGGAAGGATTTGGTGTGTGTTTATTCTATGGCGATGTTGGCCGAGCTGCAGAGTCCATCTAGAGAGCTCCTGCTGGCACCAGGACGTGGACCGGAGATCTGGAGCCTGTCTGCTGATATCCATCTGAGCAGAGTTGGTGCTGTCAGGTTTGAGGGGCTGCAAATATTATTCATTAAATACAAACTGTAAGGGGTACACATTCCTAGATCCAAAAACTACGGCTTCTATTATAAAGGACAGCAAAAGCATGCAAAAGCATTTTTTTTGCAAATTATCTCTTATCTGCTCTAATTATGCACCATTTTTTTGTATTGAAAGAAATATATTTTAGTTTGTGTGTCTGTAACATAAACTGTATAAAGAAGTGGACTATGGGAGTGTGACGTCACCCATACTGTTTGGCTTCAGTCAAATGAAGCTCGTCGAGGCTAGTGGTTATAGGGGTGAATTTGGAACCGAGTTCCATATTTGGAATTCTGACCGCAAGTCCCCTTTTTGTCCATTAATGAGTGATTTGTGTGATTCACCCAACACTGTGACCCAGCTGTGTGTCACCCATAGAGCCCATGCCCCTCATAGCGCAACACTGCCCCTATGCTGACCCTGGGAATTACAAAGAAAATCACAACATCCTCTGCATTCTTCACCTCTCCAACACCATAACACCAAATATAACTGAAAACATGGACTATGTGCATCTCAAAATCTTATATCATACTGTCTCAAGTTACACCACTGTTTTGGAAATATTCTTGGAGAAGAAATTATACAAGATTTGGTTGCTTCCAATCACATGGAGAAAGAGCAAGTTCACCAAGGACCAAAATGGTACTTGCTCCAAAACTTGCCAGTGACAAAATTGTCAAAAAAATTTGGTCCAAGCCAACAAACAAGCTACTTGAACTGGAATTGTTATACTGGAATTATTATTGTTAAGATGACAGCTCTAAAATTATGTTAATATGCATAGTATTTTTATTTTTTGAGGAGAATGAACACTACATACCCACCAATGTTAGAGTGGTGCTCCTAATGCCTGTATATAGCTACAGACTTGGCCTTCCCAAACATAAAACAACATTTGAGATAAATTCCCACTGTGCATTGTATCTGCTCTGTTTACACTGATGGATTCTCTTACAACTGGTGTTAAATGCAGCCCGTCGTGTTATTTCACCGCTAAAGTACGAAAACAATTAGTGAAAATGAGCGCAGCTTGAGAGGAGGCTTGTGTGTAAAATAACAAAGACGTGCGACTGTTTGGATCTGATAAGCCCTGCCGAGTGTTTCCTCTAATGCTTCTGAAAATAAACAGCTGGCCCGCGGAGGTGAATGGAGGCTTGGTTTGGGCTGCTGACCGCTGCGGCTGCCGGAGAGCTTGTTTTAGGGGCTGGAGCAGTAAAAGCACCCCCCATCAGGGATCCAGGCGCCGGGTGAGTTAAACAGGTTAGTGTGTTGTGAGAGTGGGGCTGTCTGAACCTGCTCAGAGCACACACACATACATACAGACACACACATGTGCTGCTGCATTCTAAGAAATAGGAGACGAGGCGCGTGTTAATGAAAAATATGTCCCAGTGCACACATGTACAAGAGCATAGTCTATAAGGGTCAAGACAGCATCTCTCAGCAGCATAAGTCACTCACCACTGGTGAATTTCTGAGTTGACATGATCGTGGCATTACAAATATTTATGGAAATATTTTAGACTTAATGTCCCCCCCCACAAAAAAAGTGCTGTAGATCCTCCCTCGTCTCTTTTTACTTTCTGTTGCTGTGGTGACATTTATTTTTGCCAGTGGTTCTGGGGGTTCAAACTTAGATAAAAGATCCATTATGTATATTTTCTTATGTGGGAACCGCAACCTGCTTATCCCTATGGAGATGTCATTTCTTTGCCTGGAACGTTCCACATTATAGCTTAGTATAGTTTACTTTTATTACTGCTAATCATATCTTGAGAAACCTCTCCAGAGATATGAGCTCTAACTTGGCTCAGTGGCATCACCAGCTTGCCATTGTGGAGATAATTTAATGCCATACTGTGTAACAACATTCTGATCAAAGCAGGTGATGGACCCTCCCCCAGAAAAGGTTTAGATCTTGTATTGTTTGTGCTCTAAGCTTAAATTGTTTATCCTCTTTTATCATTTTATTTAGTTGATATTTTAAGTATATAGTCGGAAACGTGAGGGTGTGCTTGGTGAAAAGTTTGGGAATCCCAGTTCTAGACCTTTCTTTTCAATTCACATGTAAATAGCTACCCTTCCCCCAATTCATCCACCTCATGCTCCTCTGGCTCCCCTTGTGGCCACAGCATGCACATGCATAGATATCCCATAGGTGATTCATTCAGTGTCTGTTTTGTGAGCGGCCGGTCTGGTCTTCACATGTGAGTGCCACCAAACCACCCTAAGGTGTGTATGATGCACAGCCCACTCCCTCTGACCTCATGCCTTAAAATGCTTCTAAAAATAAGACATTTAACATGTCTGCTGGACCAAGCTCACAGTGGATCACCGCCCAGCCAGTGTCTACCTAAACAGAATGTCCCTCCTCTGGCAAGTTGGCATTTATTTTAACTAGAAAGAGAAAATGGCGTGGGTAATTTAATCTACAAATGCTAAGTAATCAGAATGAATCTTGTAAGAATAAATAAAGGTATTTCATGATCTAACTTCCTTTACGTTATCGGTTGATCAGGTTTAGTGATGTGACCTAGACAGAGAGAATGTGGGAATTTCACATTCAAACAGGTGGAGACATGACTGTGGCCACTGGCGCAACAACAACTGGGATTCATTCATGAAACATGAAGCAAAAGCACATTTGTAATTTTCTACCAGTACAAAGTCTACACTTTGTTACTGGTGAGGAGTATTGTTTTTCGCTTTGTGATTATTTTCTGACAAAATGATTGCATTTTTGACCCCATGAACACTGACAAAAATCTCACATGGGGGTATTAAAATGATCAGTCCGACAAAAAAATTTATAAAATGGGCATTGCGAGAATGTCCGATGCCCACTGACTCAACAGCGCTGCCTAGAAGTGGACCCTTATGGGAGAGGAGACAGGCAAATTTTGGTATAAATTCACAAAATTCGGAACAGTGATAGAGCTCCATGAGACAAGCTTAAAAATGAACTGAAGCACTGCCTAAGATGAGCAGGAAGTTGGCCATATTGGATTAAAATTTCAATGCCCCTTTGACTGCAATTTTATTTTAGCAAACTAGTCCTAGGTTTTTGGTCCAAATGGGCTCAGATTTGGTATACTACATCTACAGATATTGAAATTCAATAATCAGCCAAATTCTTTTGATACTCCTTACTGTTTTCGTGAAGCACGCTAGCTTTGAAGACTTCTCACAAGCATGGGCATAGAGAGCTCAAATTTGAATCACTATTACGTGCTCCTGGCCTGAATGTAATGGACAAATAATCATATCACCAGTGTACAATATAGCACCCCCCTACTCTAACGTCAGCATTATCTGATTTGAACTTGGGGATTGACTTCTATGCATGAGAAGATGAAAAAAAATGTATTATGGATATTGGGCATTTTTCACAGTTGGCAAAGACATTTAAAAAACCTTACATGCACATGCTTTGTCCGACCAGGTTGAAATTTGCGTCACTTATACACTGGCTGACACATAATTCACAATTAATGATCAGTGCTATAGGGCCACCAATAGGACTGGGGAGAAAAAACATTTCTTTGACAGAAATGGTTGGAATTTTGTCCTTGATCATAAAACATAATTAGGCCCATGCCTTAATTTTTACAGTTTTGGCTCTAGGGTCATCCAAACTGCCATTCAATTGAATGGTGCTGTGACCAATCATGCAATGTGTTCAACACCACATGCAACAGCTTATAGAGCTAAAATTTTAACCAACAGTGCAAAATCAAAGCCTGAAAATTGTCACAAAACCTGGGGGATCAGGCGTATTCACTATAACATACAAAAGTGACAATTGGACTAACATCATATTCTTTATCATTTGGACTGTAGGAACATAAACATCCACTGTTTCATACTGGACTTTCAAAATCTACATGCAGAGACAGAAATTACTTTATGCAAAGTTATTGAAAATTGACATAAACACTATTTAGGTCACTCTGATGGAAAGAGTCAATTACACTATAGTGTTATTATGCACAAGGTTGCTGGTTCAAAGCCGTGGACCTCACCAGTATAATGAGTTACGTATGTAACTATGGTTCTATGAATCACGGATGCAAAGTGCAAAGTGATTGAAAATTGACACAGATATTATTTAGATCACTCCAGTCAAAAAAGCCAATTACACCATAAGAACCTTGTGTATTATGCACAAGGTTGCTGGCTTAATGCCCTGGACCACACCAGTATAAGTCAACTGGCACACTTCACTATGGCAATAGGGTGAAGAGCAGATAGTGGCCTGGGCGGCTGTCAGGAAGGGAGAATGGCATACCGGGCAGTCGCATACAGTGGCGATCACGATTCAGAGGAGATGACAATTCAGGGGCGGTTGCAATTCAGAGGAGGTTGCGATTAAGTCAATAGTGGGTACATGGGAGGGATGTGCACACGGTGGCGAGGGCCATCATCGCCTCTTGGGGCTTTCATTTTTGATTAATCTGTAAACACACAACACAGATTAAGCTGTGTGATTATAATGTTAAAACTGTGGCTACGGTTACATGGGCACTCAAAATCGTTTTTGTTGAATTTTAAAATTATTAAAACGACAATGTAAAGAGCCAAATCTAATGCGTTGCGAGTAATCTAAATTCTTTCTGACCTTGGCCTCTTACATTACTCACAAATAAATCTAAAAGGTCCAGAAATCAGATAATTATCAATTTTTGCGTGCATAATTTTAATTTTCTATGTAAAGCACTTTGGGTTATATGCCATGTATGAAAAGCGCTTTATAAATTAACTGAAAATGCAGTCCAACAACAAACTGAATTGCAATATGTTCTGACATTCTGACACCTTTGTATTGTCTGCTCATTACAATTTGGTCCTTGTCACACTTGCCCATAATCATAACTTAACCTCAACATAACAAATGGCAGTTTTCAGATTATAGAATGTGATGATGTCATACTCCCAGATGGGGCCAAGAGAAACTTTGTCCTATTGATTAGATTATACTTGTACTGCCATGAAGTATCTAAAAGGTAAATGCACAAATGTGAACTGATCATTTCTATTAGTGACTAGACCTCATAACTCACTCACCTATAACTTACTCACAAAAAAATCTGCATTGTAACAATATTAATTTCAGTTGCTCCCATCTGTATTAAATACTACTGGCCTATAGAATGTTGTGATTTCATCTGAAACCCAGTAAATTTGCAATCGAACATGTCTCATTCATCAACACATTAAGATGACAAGATAATTTGCACTGTGGGGTGGCAGTCACACAGTCACCATGTTGACACAATGGATACATTAGGTCAGGAAATAAAACCAGATAAGTTTTAGATCAAGAAAAATACAAAATTGATCTAAATAATACATTTTATTGAACCTGTGATCAATACAAGCATTCATGGTGATGTTAAGGCATTTGGTTTTCACCAAAAAGGGTGAGTGTGACCTACTCAGAAAGAGCTGGATTACACTAACTTGTGACTTTAATGTTTTTTGTAAGGGTTGGGAAATGTTGATGATATCACTTGAAAGGCATCGATATGTGTAATTCAATTCACCAGAGCCCATAATCCCTCTACATTCCATACACATTTAGATCAGTTTGGATTGAAATGCCATTTCACCAAGAACACGTGAGGACTTCAAAATGGCTCCCACTCACTAGAGGACAGTGCCAGCTGACTGGGCAGACCTGATGATGAGTGGTTATGTTAAAGTGCTTCCAGTTACATGATTTTGAGGAAGCTCGGGGCCTCTGCTTGGCTCTGATTGCTCATTTGGCTTGGAGGGCTTAAATAAAGACACTTAATCACAAACGTTCAGTGGAGATTTTCCTGGACTTTGCTGGACTGAGCCAAGACCTCAGGCCCTCACGTTTTTTGATTGAGTTATAAATTCAACCTCAGATTGCTGGGTGACTCACAGAAACAGCTGCCTGAAGAAATATGAACCACATAACAAATAGATTACGCAGCAGAGAGCGAAACTATAACAAAAGAAAAGGTGAATTACAAATCTGAGATAAGCTGTAGGAGATGGAGTGATGTCTTCCATTTGGTACAATGGGTTTTTGTCACCCAGTGTCCACTGTGTGATTTGTTGTGCCTTAATTAGGGTTCCCTGCCAATAGAGCCATAGCTACCAGGATGGACTCTAGTTGTTGCGTGTGTTTTAATTTTATTGGTTAACTCTAATTCAAACAAAGTGCTTCAAATGTTATTATACATAGACCTGTGCAAGGGAATTCCATAAATCTAATGACACAGGGGAAACAAGCAAACTCCGCAAACACAATGGCCCTAACCAGTCCCAAAACAAACCCAGGGCTACCTTGTCGTTAGGTAAATGTCTTGACCACTGTGTCACTGTGCCGCTCTTAATGAAAAAACTAAAACGGGGCAAATTGTGGATGGAACTGTACAAACAAAAACAATGGACTAGATTTTTCAAACAATAAAATGTATTTAAAATTAGCATAAACTGATTACTTTTTCTGACTAATGGGTCAGATAATTACAAAACATTATAAAATTCTGGTGGTCCATTTTATTGTGCCCACACTTTCTACATAGCTGTTTACAAGCAGGCTCTGGCCACACTGTGTAAAAGTGGCTTAACGCACCTGGAAAATCAAATGCATTTGGAAAGGCCTTCTCCTCCGTTGCAACACAGAATCTACTGCTTCTACTTGTGACTAATTGGTTAACACCCTTTTAATGAACCTGGGAACCTGGGTTATACACCAGGAGTAGCAACTGGAGGCCAGGTAAACACAAAGCTGAAACTGTGGAACTACTTGTCACAAATGTTCAAATATAAGAATAAAAATACTCCAATAAGCCCCTGTCAAATGCAATGTTTACTTTTTGCTATTTTTAGTGTCTGACACGAATAAATATCTGGCAAAACCTGTTCTTGAAGGGAAAAATAAGATAGATTCACAGAAAAGGTATTTAGTCTGGAGAGGAAGTTGCCATAAGCTTTCATCAAGGTGCTGAACAAAGCGGTTTGACCAGTGGCTGTGTACAGTGTACAGTTTCTACAAGGAATCCATGTCATACTGGAAGGGGAAGGTACACCTCACATGATTAAAAGTCTTTTTAATCGTATCCAAAATTAAAGACACCATTGAGGAAAAAAGTAAAATGACAAGCACAACAACAGCATTATTAACCACTTACCATTCCGGGTCA
>JACM01041724.1:0-24566 GCA_000787095.1 Periophthalmodon schlosseri | reverse complement strand
TTTTTTATAAAATTGTATTTATTTCTTATTTTTAATCAGTGCCATTTACACAAAGAATACCCAGTTTATTCAGACAACAACATACTTTTACTGACAGAGGACTGGCTGTGGGCATCGCTATTTAAAAGACATAATATATCATTTTGACAATTACATATGAGTTCATCTGGCTTGAAGTTCTAATCATTGTCCAGCCCTCCATTATATATATGTATTTACTTTGTCTTTATTTTCACAAAAAGGATAACTCAGGTCATATTTATCCTTCTAAAACCTTTTAAATATTTCATTGTTGGTCTTGCATGCATTACCTGCACCCATCCATATTTATTTAACACAACTATTTTAAGGGGCGATGGTCTCAGAAGAGAAGTCGTCATGCGTAAACTGATAAAGGGCTTTCCGGAAATAGGAACAGCCCCAGGCTCAAGGTAAACTCTAATGTCATGAGAATTTTATGAGGACAGGAATAAAAGGAAAGAATACAGTCTGCACAAATACAGAGGAATAAATATATATGTTTTTACTGGCACATTGTTCATCACATAAATAGCTGATTGATATATAGATCGTGGCGTTGTCTTTGGTGGTCATTTTGTTCAACAGATGTATCCCATGTGTAATTGAGAAAGTCCTGTTCTCTTCTCTTAGTTTGGATTACATACCTGATAAGTAAATCCTATGTATATTTTTAGCCTGAGACATGTAACTAATATGCAGTGAAATTAATATGCAGAATGATGTTAGCAATATCACCCAAAGTACATTCAATTGTCAAAAGGCCAGGTCAGCTGAAGTTGAGCTGTCAAAAACATATTCTCTCCATCGTGTCAATAAATAAACTCCTCAAAAGTAGACAGGGAGTAGGCACACTGTCAATGGCACCTGTCAATCAACAAGATGTCTCAAACAAAGTCAACAAGCCACAGTGACACCTATGTGTGCGTGTGTGTGCGTGTGTGTGCGTGCGTGTGCGTGTGTGTGCGTGCGTGTGTGTGCATGCGTGTGAGTGTGTGTGCATGCGTGTGCATGCGTGTGAGTGCATGCATGTGTGTGTATGCGTGTGCGATGCGTGCGTGTGTGTGTGTGCGTGTGTGTGTGTGCGTGTGTGTGCGTGCGTATGTGACACGCGTGAAACTCTCAGATATTTGTTTTCTCTGTATACTGGTAGATCGTTGCTGGAAAAAAAAGGAAATCCACATTTCCATGGTAAAAATGTTCAGAACACCAGGATATTTGGCTGAGACCTGATGCCCCTGACCTAGCTCCTCTAGCATTAACACAATCATTCAGATCACATGGAGCACACAGGCACTGCTCGCTGAATCAGACTCTAATTAAGAAATTGCTCATGTGTAACATGAACATGCATGTTGCATTCTAATGAAGGTACGGCTACCTGGCAGCCCCCCCCCCTTCATGCCAATCCACCATGAAGGGAAGTCTCAGAGATAATGTGCTACTACTGCTATTGGAGCTCCTCAGTGCCAAGAGAACAATGTCACATGTATTGTGTTGTTGCTAAGTGTGATCATAGTTCTGTTCATTATGAGTACAGCAAAAGCCCACGTGTGGCTGAAGACATGCTGATAACATGACATATTTGGGTGGATACTTCTTGTGAAGCTTGTGTTGGATGTCTTTTTGTCTGTTACAGTTTCCAGGAGCAGCTCTCTCTCTCCTCTCTCAGACTAACAGTGTGCTGTTATGAGCGGTTTCACTAGTGCCTTGTGTATTGATCTATGGCTGTTTAGTAGATCTTTATTGACCCTGTCAGCATTGGGGCACAGTGTTTTTAGTAACACCGTCACATCTCCTGCTGTGGTGTAGCGGGGGTTCTCTGTTTGGCTTTTTTATGAGGCATAAAATGCCTCCACAATGCAACTGTTTTATGATGCATTTCATGCTCCGCAGTGATCTGGGGACATTGTATTAGATACTAGTAAAATGGAATTGCCAGACTAGACCGCAGTCAGCACTCATGTGGCTTGGCCTTGTGAGATCAATATGCCTATTTATCCCTGCTTTAGCTCGTCTGATGCATCTTAAATACAGTACAACAGCTAAGCTTTACTGCATGTGATACTGAAGGTGAGAATGAGGCGAGATCAGTGTCCTATAAAGACTGCTTACTTACCTAAGAACAAGGGCTCTGTGGGTCACACCCTCAGCCCCCTCACTCTTGTGCTTGATAAGACATGTACAGAAAAGATGGCAATGTTTCACTATTTTAAGTTTGCCCAACCAATCCATCGCTGCACACCTCCACTGTACAAACTTTATGATGAGGTCCACTTGACAGTAGGTGACTGTATTTATGCCTGTCACCAAAACTTAAAATATACTTGATAAAGTATTGCATGGTCCGGAGCCACAGGTTTGGATGAAGAACAAGAGAACACTATTCCCACTGAGAGCTTCACCAATTGATACCACAGGCCTCAGACAAGTATAGGAAATCACAGTCTGTATCTGACCAAGAAGCCTGCTTCATATCTGGGCCATTAGTGAGAAGAACGCAGACCAGGGAATCATATGTAGACACTTCCACCCACACTAGCACATACAACATGGAAAAACATGGAGCCTCTCTGGATCCAACAGACTTCAGCTCATGCTTATGTCACAGAGAGGAAACACTCAACAGGTGTCAAAACCAGGTTCATTTAGTCAGCCATGCTGGAGCTTACGTTTTTATGATGTTTTGATATGATGTTTTTAAAGGTACCACCAAATAATGTATACTGCTTCTGATGGATTTCCCCAGCAGCATTGAAGTATGGGTTAAATGCAGACAACAAATTTCCCGTAAAGTATACCTAAACCTTACTACCAACCTCTACTGCTTTTGGTTAAATCCTCCTGTCTCTTTTAGAATATAACAGGGTGACCAATAGGAGAAGTGTGTGGGGAAAGTAAACTGCTTCTATTTGAATATTGACTTGAATTAAGCAGAAAAGCACAGAATTATAATATAACTATCCAAATTGGCAATTACCACAAGGTCATATCAGTGTTTGTTTTTGACTGCCATGCTGCCCACCTTTGGATATTACAAGCTCTTATTAGCCACTGTTCCTGATTTTGACTAAAAATGATTAAAAACCTATTCCTCACTTTCCTAACACATCCTAATTATTCACGGCAATGAGTTTATAAGTGCTCTTCCCAACTTTCAGAGGTTAGAGCAGAGTTTTGCTGTAAAGGTAAAGCTAATAACGACTAGCATGTTAACAGTGCACTTCCTGATTCTCAAAGGATAAAAGCTTATAATTAGATGCAGACGTCACACAACAGTCTCATTTTTACCCCGAGGGCTGCTTTTATCTGTGTTAGGTGGGCAAACCAACTTTTGCTCAACTACATGGAAATATAAAATCAGGCACAGACACTTTAATTTAAAAATGGAATATTATTTCAGGTAATATAGCAGAATTCTGTTACTTTACTTATTCATTTCATCATTCATGCTATTCGATGGACAGGCTGATTTATGGAGATGGAATTACGTGCCGATGATACTCGCACTTACTCGCTCACCAATGGAGATTTACACATGCTGAGCTATTAGCCATCTCGCAAAAAATCCTCTAAATTGTATAGTGTGCATTAGTCTAATCAGAGCGGACGCGTGGTGAGCGGCGAGGTATGGGAGAGAGCCTAAGCTTTAATTGAATAGCGGCAGGAGTGGTGTTCTGACAGACCTCTGAAGAGCTGCTGACCTTGAGATGACTTTGGAGATAGACAGGCAGTACAAAGAGCGCGCCGGGCTAATTAGATTAAAAAACATGGATCCCTAGGGATGGAGATGTGACAAGCACATTGATTCACTACATCTCCCCAGCTTCCATCTCTCTCTGCTGCATTGTGAGCTCACTGACAGGTCTCTCAGCACCCATAGTATTCCGATCACTCCAAGAAATGCCTGCTAGTGGTACACATGCCTCTAGTCTAACTGTCCTCGTTCTAGCTCATCTGGTGGTATATAGTGCAGTGGTATTCTATTGATAGAGAATGTATTGGATTTTTGTGTGGAAGCGGAATTCTTATGATTCCATCTGTTCAACGTGACCTTGCTAAATACCAGGGTTTTTGTAGCCAACATAAAATGGTATGCAGATGACTAGCTAATTACACTGCCTGGCTAAAAAAAAAGTCACTACCAAAAAAAAAAAAAGGTCACACACTCTAATATCGCTGACCGCTTTTAGCTTTGATTACGGCATACATTCGCTGTGGCATTGTTTCGATAAGCTTCTGCAATGTCACAAGATTTATTTACATCCATTAATTTTTCATCAAGATCTTGCAATGATGATGGTAGAGTCTGACCGCTGCCCAAAGCCTTCTCCAGCACATCCCAAAGATTCTCAATGGGGTTAAGGTCTGGACTCTGTGGTGGCCAATCCATGTGTGAAAATGATGTCTCATGCTCCTTGAACCACTCTTTCACAATTTGAGCCCGATGAATCCTGGCATTGTCATCTTGGAATATACCCGTGCCATCAGGGAAGAAAAAATCCATTGATGGAATAACCTGGTCATTCAGTATATTCAGGTGGTCAGCTGACCTCATTCTTTGAGCACATACTGTTGCTGAACCTGCAGTAATTATCCAATAGGAGGCTTGTACCTATATGCTTAGTTAAATCCAGGTGGCGACTTTTTTTTTGGCCAGGCAGTGTATGTAGATATACATAATTGCATTATGGGCTTGTGAGGTCAAAAATGTCATATTAAACGCTAATTACACAGGAATGATCATCAGAAATACAGTTTATTTAAGATTGAAGGCAAGAGGCAACTTCACATGCACATAGCATGACATATGAAACATGATGGCAACATCAGTAAATATCTGTTGTATGATAAATAAGTATAGTAAGCTGCATTTGACCCATGCTTTAATGCTGCTGAGGAGCAGTGGGGACCCATCTCCAGATCCTCAGCTAATTTTGGTCAGAACTGACATTTGACATGTTTTGGTTTGGGGTAACTGTGCTGGGACAAAACCCACCCAGAGACAGGGAGAAACACACTAACTCCACACAGAAAGGTCCGGAACCTTCTTGCTGTAAGGCGAGAGTGCTAGCCACCTAGCCATCGTGCTGCCACTATATATAACACACATATAGGGTCTAACACAGGGGTCCCCTACCAGTAGCTCTCCACCCCCTTCCAAGTAGCTCATTTCTGAATTATACTTTTGTGCTGGGTTGTTAAAACTGTATTAATTAAATGCCTATAATCACTGTAAATGTATAATAATGATGCCCAACTTTGTGCCCTAATAAACTGGATAATGGTTTATGTTTTATAGGCATCTGACTGTACCGCATCTAAGGCAAGGCAAGGCAAGTTTATTTGTGTAGCACAATTCGTACACAAGGTAATTCAAAGTGCTTTACATAATAAGAAAGACATTAAAATCACAATACAACAAATCACAACATAAATAATCACAAATAATCAACATAAAGCTAACATTAAAGGAGAAGAGTGCAGAATAAAACCCTTTCAGTCATATGCACAGCTAAACAGAACTGTTTTGAGCCTGGATTTAAACATTGTCAAAGTAGAGGCCTGTCTCACATCTTCAGGAAGATTGTTCCAGGTTTTAGCTGCATAAAACTGAAATGCTGATTCCCCATGTTTAGCCCTGACTCTGGGCACCAGCAGGAGGCTGGTCCCCATCTAAGGCTTGCCCTGGCTCCTATATATACTCAATTTCTTGCGACTGCTAAAATTAGTAGCTCTCTGGCATTTTCATTTTGTAAAGATAGCTCACCAGAGGAAAAAGGTTGGAGAACCCTGGTCTAATATCTACTGTAAGACACACACTAATGGGATATAAAAAGCATTTGCTGTCTCATTTCATCTGTGTATATGCAGATACTAGCATGTTCTAAGGCCTATATGCTGTCATGACCCCATAATGAAAACAAACATAATATAATAGTATAATAATGAATCAAAAAGTTTGGAAGTGCTTTCTGCAGACCAAAGACTGAATTGTTTGTTATTTTTTGCTCATAACCATCTTTTCTTCATTTTGTGAAAATTCAAGTTCAACAACAATCAAGAACTCCACTCATCAGAAGAATGGATACTGCTTACTAACGTCTTGACAAACAGAACAGCTGGAGAGCATGTGGAGAGCTGTGTTTCCTAATAAAAACTAAAAAACTTTTCAAAAAGCTTTTCAAAGTGTCGTTAATATTTGGTGTTCTGACGTATTCTTTGTCTGGACCTGACTCCATCTGTGATATTTTTAAAACAAATGATGCTTTGGTTTTCACAGAACTGAGAGCCAGAACTGTTGAAACACAGAATTTAAAATAACTTGCACCAACTCAAGATACTGCTGTGTGTCACCACCTACTGTTGATAAGGACTAGTGATAAATGATGCTTTGAGATGCATGCGGAATAACAAACTGCACAAGAAATATGCTCAAACTGTAGTCACATATTACTGATTTTAAACCATAACCATAATATATAGTAGTCTTAGATACAAACACAGATATGGAAGAGAATAAACGTAATCCCCAAAATACATTGTGTAGAAATAAACCGGCCCTGAGATGATCTATAATAGTGCTTAACTCTAATGTTCTCCAGTTCCATTGAGAGTTCAGCAGCAAAAACCAAGCAAGCAACATGTAACGTTAGACTCACATTACTCTTATTGTTGTGATAATTATGGGATTGGGAATGGGATTAAATTAAGTAATTTAAAGCATACCTTGAATTTTCAGAGCTTTTAACCATGTTATAGTTGTTTCTCCTCACCATTTACCCTCTTAAAGTTGTATTTGGAGTGATTTGTGCATGTTTGAGCCATCTTTAATTTCAAAACACCATATTGCCGATCAACTCCCGTTTTCTTCGCCGGTATACGCCCACTGCTCTTTACTTTGTTCTTCAATTTAATTTTCATAATCTGTGATACGTGTAGGATTCAGCAGTGTCACGTAGTCATTTTAGTACAAATGAAAAAAATCTCGCTAGCTACTCACTAGTGCAATGTACAGCTATCCATCGGAGGGGACAGTACCACTGCTGTTTGTTGTGATTGTTGATATTATAACTACATAGCAGACACAATATGTCTTCTTTAAAATTAGCATTCAGAACTAATTCTACCCCCACACCAGAACTTAAGTTTGCGCCATATAACATTTCTGGTGGTGGGTTTGCCATTGTTTTGTCTCCATGGAGATGTTATTGCTTTGCCTATAGTCCACATTATGTATGGCATTGAACTCGGTCTATCTTCATGGAGACAAGCAGATGACTCTACCAGGCCACATTAGGACAGATCTCTGTAGAGACAAGCCAACTTACAGTAAGAATGCATGTTTTTTCAGGTATCTGTTTGGGAATAAAACATCTGTAATTGGATAAATGTTTAATGTTATACTGTGAAACATTCCAGGCAAAGCAATAATGCAGCAGTTGACAAACCACACACCAGAAAAGTTACATAGTGCACATTTAACTGATCCCACCAATTTTGCAAAAAGGGGCAGTTAAACCTGTCTTTTGGAGCAGAGACACTGTGCTGGTCCTGGAAAGGGCAAGGGCATCAATTACTGCGAGAGAGAGCGCAGTGGAGGTAAGTGTGTGTAAAAACAGAAGTGCATAATCATCTCACCTCCTCTGGTCCGACTGCAGCTAATTAAGCCATGTCTGCTCACCAGTCTGCGGCCCCACACTCTTCAGAGGGACAGGCTAAAAAGGACACTATGTAAATGTCTGACAGCTCATCACTATGCACTTCCATCCTTCATGCAGCTCAAAGAAAAATGTCACAGATGCTTACCTTTCCGATAACATGGAGATGGATCTGGTCATGTTGGATTTTTATGTGTAAGGGCAGAGTAGGTATAGATTCTGTATGTCTGAGGTTGGGGTTTAAATCCTTTGGGCGACTGATTTGAGTAGAGCTTGCATGGGTGTAAAAAGATTTATGTGAAGGTGAAAAATGGTCATGTGGAGTTTTTTCATGTAGTCTAAATAGTACAAATAAAAAACATGTCATTTCGGAATTGGTAGTGTAACGTACCGTAAAATGCCATAGTGTGAGTGATTGCCAATGTGAGTTCCTTTGCAGGGTGGCTGGGCGCTCACTTAGAGATAGGGTGACAGGCGGAACTTGGAGTAGAGCTGCTGCTCCTCCACGTCTGAAGCAGCTCAAACATCTGTTCTGGGCTTGTCCCACTGGGAGAAGATCTCGGGGAAGACCCACGACACACTGGAGTTACTGTGTCTCTCAGCTAGTCTGGGAATGCCTTGGGATCCCCCTGGAAGGGCTAAAGCAAGTGTGCATGGAAAGGGAAGTCTGGACCTCCCTACTCAGACTGCTGCTTCAGTGATTCCAGATAAAGTGGAAGAAAATGGATGGAGTTATCATTTGTGAAGGTATAGTCTTGAGGCTATAGTTTGTAAAAACTAATAGACCATAAAAAACTTGGGGAAAGAGAAATCAGTGATTAAATTATGGGATTTTGATAAAGGCTATGTACCAGATTTTGAACAATGAGTTCAGTTTGACCTGTTAGCTCTACTCTCACTCTAATGCTGCACTATGAGAGAGAAACAATTGTCTGGAAGTTCAAATAAAATGCTCACAAGTGCTGAAACTAGAAGAAATGTCTGGTACAAGACCTTTAAATAGACAAGACCACAAGTGTACAATTTTGTCAATACAAATATAGTCATTTGCCATATTATTATATTGTATTGGCCATATGGCAACATCAAAAACACTTTCTATGTAATTTCCATCAATCTTGAGCCCCCCTGATCCGATTTAGTACACCAAAAGGCCTGTAATTCTCCCATCAGCTCATACAACAATGGCGTGGGCACACAGCGCAGAGAGGGGAGACATTCATCTGGCTGATTAACAACTTCACTCATTGTCTTCTTTAATTACAACAAAGTCAACAGCTCCATTACTTCGCCTCCTATCTATCTTTCATTGCCGTCCTCTCTCAGGATTGCCATGTTGGAACAAAACAATGCGGACTTAGTCTCATCAGTAGGCTGGCTAGGAGGTCTACCCTGCACTACACAACGTAATCAGTATTCCAGAGACGGTGAGAAATTGAGACGGCCAACAAAAACATGTATCCATTGCCGCGGTTGGTAATTAGTGTTCCCGTCCGCCAACTGGGTTCACTTCTCCTTCACTGCAGCTCTGTTCAGAATTGATCTACTTCATCTACCAACCCAGAGCCAGGCCATCAGTCAGTCAAGCACTTTCCTATTTAGTGAACATGTCAATGCTCCAACTAGCAGCTCAATTAGCCTGAAGTATGTAACAATGTGCTCCTCTGTGTAGCTAGGATGAGACACTACAGGTACGTTTTTACCTGTTAAATTCCAGCTAGTATACAATGGTAAATGGTAAATGGACACACTTTTATATAGCGCTTTTCCACCTTCAAGGTACTCAATGCGCTATACGTCAAGAAACCACTCACCCATTCACACACACACACACAGTCATACACCAGTGTACGCATCAAAGCCATAACTATGCATTTTCAAGTTTAAAAAGCGAGACATTTTGTGCAAGAAGTCTTGTTCTGTTTTTAGTTGGATGCATTTATCTCGACTCAGAACAAAGATAATGCAAAGTTTGACCAGTATTGGCAAACTGGATTGGAAACAACATTTGATTTATTTACCTTGACCACTTAAATGTGCGCTAAATAACTTTTTAAGGGGAGGTCCGCCAACCTATTTTGTCCATGGGGTCATTGCTTTGCCTGGAATGTTGACATAATGGCATTAAATTTATCTATTACTATGGAGGCAAACAGGTGACGCCACCAGGCCAAGTCACACAGATCAGTTTTTATCATGTTTTTCAGGTATTTTAACAGTTGGATAAACAGTTAAGTTTAATATTATACTGTGGAACATTCCTGTCAACACAATAACATCTCCATGGACACAAGCATGCCTAGGACCCCCTACCCCCCACCTCTCCTTTTTTAGTTGTTAAATTGCTCATCTAAACTCATCTAAAACATACCTGGAGTTGTATTTTACTTCATACATGTTTCATTAATCCACTAATTAATGCCTGGATTGTTGCATCACAGGTCTGCACAGTTTTTAAGTCCATAAACCACCGCTGGACTCGCTCTGCGGTCAAATTGTTTTAGCAACAAATGCAACGAATGACGCTATTAGCATAGCCATTGTGTTGCCTAATGGATTCATTTGTTTATATTTTTAATGTTGATTGAAGTGTAAAGTGTAAGTATAAAGCGTGTTTTCTAAATGCAGACATTATTGTAAACTAGAGAATGTGAAATACTCTTAAAGTGACTAAATCCATGTTTATAAGGGAATTAAAGCCACAGGAATGCATAATATTTGTTCTTTAAATACAGCGAGGAAAAAAAAAAAGTCTACTCTCCAAAATGTCTCTCTGTCTCCATGTTGCCCCATCAGCTAAGCCTTATCTATCAGAGCAGTATCAGAGTGTCATTTGCTGCTCTCCAAAGCCTCGTGGTTACACCGCTCTGGGATGAGGGAGTGATTGATGAGATGAAGAGCATAACAAATGATGGAGTGAAACGATCGTGATGTGAAAGAGGCACAATGGAAGTTACAGCTGCCATTAATGACTGTTAGGTTTAACAGCAGTCATAACACCACACTGGAGCATGGACAGGGCCGCATTTAGGCAGATTGAGATGATAGAACCAATTTACTCTAGATGATCACCCAGCAGGGGGCCATTTTGGACATTATGTTGTAACTGGGGCAGCTGTGCAGTGAAGGGAGGAGGATATTAGAAAGGGTAACACAAATGAAGAGAGAATTCGTTAGTATTTAGAAAGTTTGGATCTAACAAAATAAAATGCAAATTGTTTAAAATGCATTTAGAGTTCTCATGTGGCTGTTATGGTCATGGAACATGTAGCACTTTTTGAGACAGTAAAATATAGCTGCCTAAAATCCAGAATACACACTTCTCCAGTACTTTAGAAGATCTGGTCACCATTGAATCTTCCAGAGTTCACACGCATGGTCTATCCGTATCAAAACAAATATGGCTGCTTATTAGGAAGAAAAGAAAAATCACAGCACCAAATGCTGTTAATCTGAGGCAAGAGAAATGTGATTTTGTTCAAAATAATAGACGACCAATGAGCTCCTTCATCTCATATGCGTCACTGATAGCACCATCATGTTTGAAGTTTGACTAGAGGTGCGGCGGGAAGGGGGTTCAGATTGATGTCCCTCTGTATAAAATATAGAAAGATATCATTCTAGACTTGCCAGGCAAAAAATATGGTATATTGATCATTCTCTTGGCAAAGAAGCAGACTGATAGAGATATTGCAGTCTGTCTGCAAACGTCTATACCAGTCGCCCAAAGGTTGTCCACACAACAAGCAAGAAAGAAAATGGAGTTTTAAATCAACTTTATATACGATATTTGTTTATATTAGTATTAAACCCACAGGAATGTATTGTTTTAACATATAAATCTAAGGAAAAAACATTACATATTCTTTAGTAGTGTAACTACTATTAGAGGGGCCCTGTGTGACTTCACATCAATGGGGGGCCATGGCACAGCAGACTATGGGAATGGCTGCTTCATACCTATTATAATTTCCACAGTCCATAGCAGCCAACTGCCTGTTGTGATGATAATTACAAACTGTCCCTATTCTTACAATGGTAATGTACAACTGCTATGGTAATCCTTTCTTTCAGTCTGTTTCCCACTGAAGTTGTTGAGAAAACCCTCATTCATGTTAGCCTGTGCTGATGTGTGAGTCCATGTATTTAGCGTTAGGACAATTTTGTAAAGAAGATGAACATAAATATATACCGTGCACAATGCAGTTAGTACAGCAACAGTACATTTCACCCTGACATAATCATTAGTTTTTTTTTTAATTAGATTTAGCACACAGCACTGTGCAGTATGGCTCAAAGCGGTGACACTGGCTACAGAGCGCATTAGGAAAAGACAGAGTATTTAAAGGCTTCTGGTGTGGAACAGTTAATGCACTGCAGACTAACACATTTCAGACTGCTTTTCAAAGGGCTCAGCTCAGAACATGACCAATGACAGGATTTGAAAGATTTTTATTATTGTTTTTTTATTTTAATTTTTACTGCCAATTGTCAGTGAACAAAGTTCACAAACTAGGAACTTGTTTCAGCATGGTGTTACATAAAACAATGAATAATAATTGTAAAATATAAACTATGGTAAAATAAGGGCAAGCAAAAATCAGGTGTTCAATAACAATAGACTTTGACTCAATATAAATATACTATACTATTGACAGCACAACAATGCAAATAGAGGAATTACTGTTGAAGTGAGTTGTGTAAAGTGTCTGTCCAGCAGCATAGGGGGGGAAACTGTGCTTTCTTCTTTAGTATGATTCTAAATACAACTTTGAGTGGGGACTGAGAAGGGAAAATAATTATAACATGGCTAAAAGCTTAAAGTGCAATTTGCATATGTCTCATATAAGGGTGATTCTAAATCTGAAACAGTAGCTTAGTCCTTGATGACAAAGTAGTTCAAATCATAAGAGGGAGAACTGAATCAGGAATACTTCAGGTCAAATCTGCTCCAAACAATAGTGGTAGTTTTAAAAATAGATTATCTCATTTTGATTCTCCTCACGGAGCGTTGTACCGCTCAATGTGAACTAGTGAATCAGCAGTCTCAGTGCTAATGAATGGTAAAGGTAAAGTAGCCAAATCTCTTTTGTTGCTTGTATTATACATGCTTTGAGGGGTGCTTTGTGCCATAGGCCTCCTGACTCAGCTCTGTTCTGACATTTTCTAAGGCGGTGAATGCAGATCATGTTTATCAATGAGCCAATTCTACACGGAGTCACCCTCAGACCTGCTCCAGCTCCACACAGCCTCTGGGTATGGAGCTTCCTGTTGGCAGCGGCTGCATGTGCTGAATCACCCACTGCTCTGAGCCTGCCAGCCTGGGATGGCATTGTGATGCAGGAGGTAGTTCATCTCTGTAGGCTCAGGATTAGAGGGTTAGTGAGGTAACTGCAGGGTTAACCCAGGCTTTTACCATAAAGGGGGTTTACTAACAGTTAGTTCTGCAAACAAAATGGTGGCTTTCCAGACAGCACTATTGCAAGTTTATCAAACCAATCCACATTTTCCAAAACTGAGAGGGCATTATTCACTATTTACAGTTATTTAAAGAATTAAGAGTATTAAGAATACCTCCAGAAAATGTGACCATTCAAAGTGATTAGTGATCGGAAAGTAAATCTGTTAGGGTCACTTGGATGGTTCAGATGTTTTGAATATTTTCCCATGCTGGATTAAGTGGAAGCATTCCCTCTTGGACACACGATGTGCTAGATGATGAAGCATCCAGATAAGAGTGCACTGGGAGATTAATGTGCTTTTAAAAATAGTGGTTTGTATAGCATTAAACCAGATGAACCGTTCACATTTTTAATGGTATTAGAGTTGGATCCTAACCAGAAATGTTCCAATTCCTCCCCAATTATAAAAAAAACAAAGCCTTCTAAATTGTAATTCATTATCTAAAGTTATACAAGGTAAAAGGAAAAGGAGCCAAGTTTTCTTTTACCTTACATGACTTCCTACATACTACAAACCTTTGTGGTATAGTTATTAGCTTGGACTCTGATGTTGTGGATGACAAGCTGATCTGGGTAGTGACTGCTTAAGGTAATTTTTTATTTTTTTTTTAATAAGAAACAATGGACAACCAAACTCAGGTCTTAACCAATGATTGTACCAAAACGAAAATTAGGGTTGGTTGACCAAACAGTGGACAGAGAGGAGCATGAACACTTCACACTGAAATGCCCACATGGTTTGTGATTTGAACCCATGACCTTCTTCCTTGGAGGCGAGTTTAGCGTACCACTCCTACACCAAGACTGTCTTGGATTTTATGTGTAAGTGTATGTTCAGCAACAATGGCTACCATTTTCAGAAAATGTTCTTTAGAAATTACAAAAACTACAAGCATGAAATTGTTCCCTGAATACATATTCCAAGAAATAGATATATATTTTTTTTTTCACTTTAAAACTTAAATTGAAGCACTCTTTGATAGCTCTTGACTATGAATGTAATTTCTTGTAATGCACCAAGGAACATTTTGAATTGTTATTATATATTAAAGTCCATAATGACTAATAATGTAATACTATGATACCACCACAAACATCAACAATGTAAGTGTCATGTGTCCATCTTAATATCCAGTGTGCGATTGCCCCATCTTTAATCATTGATCGGCTTGTTTCTTAATGTTATAAAAAATGACCTTGTAGAGAGCACAGTGGGTAAATATAATTGGTTATCTTTCTCCAATATATTAAGAGCAAAATCATTAGTCGTTAGCTGGTCACCGTGGACAGGTCTAATGCATAAACCCACTGACTGCAGTTACTCAGCATGTTAATAGTAGGTCTCACTAGGCCATTTGACCTGGGATGACTGCTGACGTCAACAACGTATTGACTGCACTGCTTTATATAAAAACATACACACAATGGGAAACATGGATTGTATGACACCATTTGACTAAATAACTAGAGTAATGTTTAGATTTTAATTGATTTGAACATCCACTTATCATTCATTCACCTATGTATTACTGATTTTTTTTTTTTTTTACAATAATATGTTAACGATGTTTCAACCAGAGAGTCACTATGTAACTTTTCTGATGGAGGAATCTCACCACCTGCTTGTCTCCATGGAGATAACCTGCCAAGTTGCAGGTCAGCTCTGCTCACACTAAGAATGAATGTTTTTTTTTTCTTTTTTTCCCAGGTATTTTGAGAGGAAAAACAGAAACTGAATTGAATGCAAGATCGATAACATTAAAAACAGATGGCAGACCACACACCAGAAAAGTTATGCAGTGCACCTGTAACTCAAAAGGTCAGAAATAAGTGTGTGTCTGGCACAGTAAATCCCTTATATTAAACAGATATTGTATTTCATTATGAAAGATTAATTGGAAAATATGCAATACTGAATATATCTCTATAACCATGTCTGAAACAACAATTGGTGTAGTGGTTGTTTGATTAATCAAAAGGCAGCATAGGCTATAACATTATAACTTTATTATTAATTAAAAGCAGATCAATTCTTTATCATAAAACTGTACAAATTGATTCAACAGAGGCTTCATAGTAACATCTGAACCATTGTAAACTTAGCTGCTGTCACACAACTGTTAAAACTGTCTCAGTAAATAACCCAAACAAGACTTTCAGACTGTCAACATTAGACATCGGACAACAGTCTCCCTTCAGACTCTGCCTTTTGTTGAGGACAAAAGGAGGCAAGTTATTTTTACACAGGCTATGATTGATATCTAAGAGCTATTATTTCATTCTGCATTCTCTCTAAAGTTCTTCCAAAAGTCTTGAGACATTCTGAAATGAATGCATTCTATTGTGTGGAGGTGAAAGCTGCACTCGTCTCAGGTAGTGGGGAGCTCCAGCAGATGGTCAGTCACCATATGGTTTGGGAGGGAGTAGGTTTGCCAAGCACCTCAGGGACGTCAATTTGCAGGTCTGCTTTCATTAGAGCTTATTTTTACTGACTATTTAAAGGAGTCCGGTGTAAATACTGCAGTGTGTGATATAGCTAGGTGCATTCAAGTACACTTTTAGCTGGTCCCGAGAGGCCTTAAGATGTTTGCTTTCACTGTCGTGAAAAAGACCGAACAAAAAAGTTTTTCACTATGGGTGAAGGACGAGCTTTAAAATTGTTATGAGAAAAAGTAACTTGCTATATATATATATATATATATATATTGCAAGTAACTAAGCAAGTATCTAGTATCTATCTAGCAAGTAAAAGAGAACAGTGAGCGTCCTGGGCATGTAAAACAAAGAAATATAACCAACTTATTGTCAGTCAAATCAACCATTCTGGTAATAATCAGGACCAGTTTCTATCCCAAATACACATACACACACACACACACAAATTTTACTAGGTCTTTTATAAGAATTCCACCTATTATGTCCATATATATCTCTAAAGGATAAGACATAATATCTTTTTTCTGATGGATCAACTTCTCTACCTGTTTTTTGTTGTCTCAAAAACATGAAAAACAGAACAAGTTCATTTCATAAGGTTTGCAGTCCAAATCTCTTCCTTACTTTCCTTAAGCATCCCAATTAATCAGTTTATAAGCACGTGGCAGCTAACAACAACTAGCATACTAACAGCACACCAGCATTACTTCCTGGTTTGTGGACAATAAAAACACTTTAGAATTAAATGCAGACAACACACAGCAGTCACATTTTGACCCTAAATCTGTGCTGTGGCAAAACTAGTTTAATTTTATTACATGAAAAGAGATTCAGAAGTTACCATTACATTGTATTTGGTACACACAGATTAACCTTTATCAGAGCTGAATGGGCAAACCTACACAGCTGTCCAATACAGAACAAGGCAAAAAGGCCATTTAAATGACCACCATCCTCTGATTAGGTCTTCCCTTAGAGTCATCGCAGCCATAGGCCTTTCTAATCAGGTATGCGTTGGTGGAACATTTTGCTCCCTTCCGTTTGTCCTGTTAGAGTTTGGCTTGACCCACAGGACTTAAACGCAGCACCAAAGCAATGTGAAGGTCAGACTCTGCACCGGCCGCTTCCTTTTCATACAATATTCATCAAAGCTTCGGTGCAAATGAAAGAAACATGGCATGTATGAGGCCCAAAATAGGTAATGTCAGATATGAAAGACCATGGATCGGTTTGAGCAGTTAAAAGGTGTTATAGACAAAACTGGATTCATGTTTAGTTTTATATATTATTGTACTTGGTGTGTTAAAGTATAAATTGCTGTTTCTTTGCTTGTCTGGCTTTCTATAACTCCAGATTAAAGACTCATGTGGACCATTAACACCATCAAATTCACTATAAAATTTTGTGGCTTGGACATTATATTTTATGTTTCTGTGTTGTAATGGCAGCATGGTAACGGTTTTATAAGGTCGATTGAGGTTAACGTTAAGGTACACTTTATTGTCCTTGTAAATGTATGCTCTGTATTTGAATTTCAGTTCTGCTGGGACATCTTACTGGAGGCATGTTTTTTGGTTGATGGGACACACAATATCACCATGTATCCAAAACTCATGCTTTTAAGAAGTCTATAGGCTCATATAAATTTTCCCTCTCTTCACCTTGTGTCTTTAATTTTTACATTGTTACCAGTATCTCCAATGGTTAATAGAAAATGATTTTACCTGATTTACCTGTATTGTTATTGACCTTTAATCATTTACTTGAGTACTTTTGCTTAGACATGTTTTAAAACTTAAAATAATGGCTATCTTCTTACAATAGATACCTTGTTTCTAGAGGTGCGCTGCAACACTAGAAACTAGAGTTAGGACACCATCTACTGTGGAACTATTCAATAAATAAAAGCCCCTTTTTCTGGTATGCCAACAGAACATGCAGTTGCACTAAACACGATTTGACTCCAGAAATGCTTAGATTTTGATTTATGGATTTAAAAACAGTACTTTTAAATTTCAAATTTCATGTTTTTATGGGGCTTAGATGGAGTGGACCTGCTCAACAAGGTGTCACGGTTTTACTTAAGACCCAAAGGCAGCACATAGCTGGTAAGTAGTTCAACTGTTTATTGTCCAGGCAATCAGGTAAATATGAAGTATCAGGCTGGGGGCTCCAGAGGTGCAGGCAGGTAAACAGGTTGGAAGGCAGGCAGGCAGGCAGCTTCCAAAAATAATGATAGCGGCACCTGGACACAGAACAAAGCAATTGCAGTACAAAACACTGGAGTAATATCAACAACAAACTGGATGGAAAACAAATGGTGGATGGAAAACCAGGCTTCTTATACTGCAGGTAATGAGGGAAACTGAATCCAGGTGTATCAGCTGCCAGACCAGGTAAGTCGACGCCCACGTGGGAGGAGAGACAACACAGAAGGGAGGGGGAGCCAACAGGGAAAACAGTCCAAGGGAGGATCCTGATACAAGGATTCATCAAACAAGCATGAATACAGCAAAATACAACTCTGGGTTTGTTTTTGATGAGGGAACACTGTTATAACATGTTTAAAAGTTCAAAAAGGTGTATTTTACACAATATGCGTCCTTTATTATTATTATTATTATTGTTATTGTTATTATTAAAATAGTCATGGTCACATTTTTATATAGCGCTTTTCCACCTTCAAAGCATTCAAACCACTCACCCATCAGTGTATGCAGGCACTGGGGGTGGGGTGGGTTAAGTGTCTTGCCCAAGGACACAAGGACAGTAGTCGTCTGCAGGACTTTGAATTGCACCGCCAACCTGTGGATTAGTGGATCTGACCGCTCAACTAATGATGTTTATGTGCAGGATTTGAACTGCCAACCTTTAGATCAGAGGAAAAATGCTCTACCAACTGAACTACTGTCGCCCTATATTATTATTCTATAGTAAACCTAATCTGTATTCTTCATTAGTATTGTTTGGGGAACTTTCAAAAGGACTGATTTCCATTCCTACCGCCCCCCAAATGACTCCACTCTCTCCATGGTGATTCCCTTTTAAGTGCACTTTTATCACTAAGTCTATTTGAGGACTTTTTCCGATTGACCGTCCCATCACCATGTCCTTACAGCTGACGCAGACTGGACCGGCAGCCTTCTGAGGAGTGCTGTGTAAATAACTACTGACTTTTTAATCAAAGACGCTGGAGCATAGGGCCCCACCTCCATGCACATGCCTCAAACATCTGTGTGACCAGCTGCTCTGCAAACTAATCTGATCACATCCTCGTGCTCCCTCACCACATCTGGCAACACCCCAGTCTTTGATTCATCTCCCTGGCACACCCTGGTTTAAGTGGCCTTTACCTGCTCAGCAAGCACTCAAAACTCTTCAACAAGTTTATGACTCTGAAGTCTTCCGGGCTGCTGTTACCGGCACTTAACTTTTGGTCATTTTGATTTTTACCCAAGAGAGTACAGTACTGATACTTTAAAATAATATTGTTCAAGTAGAAGTAAAAAAAGTTGTTGAATAAATGAGTCAAGTAAGAGTAAAGTGAAGAACAGAACATGGAATGAGGAACAGCAAGAAATGCAAATGTTCAAATCACTTAATATTGTCAATGTAAAGCTTGTGTCACTTGTAGACTCACTGTGGGACGAGTAACCAAAGTAATAGCACTGTCACAAAGTAAAATATACTAAAGAAGACGTAAAAGTACAGTGTCTGGAAACCACAGAAGTGCAATGTAACTTTGTAGGCCTACTTCAACCTCTTCTGGATGTAAATGATGGAACACTGCATAGTAAAGAACATGTACAATTAAAATCAAGTTCTTGTTGGGACATTATGAGTAACTTTTTTTTACATTTTTGAACTACCTAAACAAAAAAAAAGCAGAGGTGCCCAGAATTAAATCTGTTTTTACTGATAATGAAGGTCAAAGGATCCGTTGATGATAATGTAACTGATTTTCATCTACCAAGATTAACCTCAGGCAGTGGTAATATAATGCTTTTTTCTGGCCCATATTGTGGCTATTTAGGTTTTACCCCTTAGTTGAAGTATCCCTGCTGTGACTTTATACATGGACCATTAACCCTTAAACTATCATTTGTTTTACAGTGCAGGAAACCACACACAATGTACATGGTGAATATGAAGACGAGTGTGTACAAGTGCAGACTTGAGTAAGACAGGCCCATGGGGAAGTGCACACAGAGCTTGGCCTGTATCCTGCTCCAAACCTGGATAGCAGAGCGTCTGTCAGGGCAGCTGTCCAAACTACAGCCCAATCAGGCCACGTGCCATTTTTGGGCAAATTCGGCCTCAAGCTGTCAGGCTCAAGAAAGCCCTGGCACACTGGTGGGCGGCCCGGAATTTAGCACGGAAACGCAATTTGAGCCCATTTAGATGGCGGAGAGGTGGGGAGAAGAAAGCGCTATGCAGATCTTCCACGCTGAGTCTTGCTATGGCTTCTTACCATAATGAAACTGGCATTTAGGACAGTTAAGGGACCGATGCGCTGCGTTTGTCTCCACCTCTCTTTTGTGCCTGCTTCATTCTCGTCTCTGCCGTGTCACATCACTGGAGCCGGGCTTGCGTAGTTGCTGGAGGATATCTGTCAGAGCAGGGTGGTGGTTTTGCTCCAAATGTCTGTATTCTTTCATTGTGCTGCAGATGATGTGGAAGTCGCCTGAACACCTTGTGGCTCAATATTTGGTGTTTTCTGCAAATTGTCAGCTCAAATCTTTGCCATGCGTGACAAAATGAACCCCCTCCTTACACACACAGATATGGAGACATGACTCTTTTTAAGGCTACCGTCTGTCGCTGTGAATACCAATGCATTGATGATGAAAGCAGTGTGTCTGTGCTAGCATGTTATTCTTTTATTATATTATAGTATAGTACTAGATTGTATTAGATTATTGGAGTTGAGTAGAAAACATCTCTTCTAGGATATCTCACATACCAGTTGAAATCCATAAAGACCATGATCCATTAGGTCTTGTCAGTTTTCATTGGATCCTCCTACAGGCTTAAGATTTCAAAAGACTGAACGATTTCAGCATCAGTTTGCCAGCAGAGCTCCTCGGGGACCAGGTGGATTAGGATGTTGCGCAGATATACTGTACCTATAGCAAAATGGACCTAGGATCCAGAGCAGAGTCAAGTCACTCTCACTTCACAAACATCAAAAAGTGCTTTTATGTCAAAGCAGCTGCCCAGCTCAGATATTCACATTGTACCTTAGAGTGAGTGCAGTGACACTAGGTTTGTAAGGCTGAGCCACTTGTAGAAATACTGCAAAGAACAAGCAGTAGTGTCTGTTCTGTGGAGCTATGAGACCCCTGAATACTGCAGAGGGAGAACAAGCAGTAGGGTCTATTCTGTGGAGCTGTGAAACACCTGTAGGAGTACCGCAAAGAGAGAACAAGCAGTAGTGTCTGTTCTGTGGAGCTGTGAGACACCTACAAGAGTACTGCAGAGAGACAAGTAGTAGTGTCTGTTCTGTGGAGCTATGAAACTCCTGAATACTGCAGAGAACATGCAGTAGTGTATGTTCTGTGGAGGTATGAGACCCCTGAATACTGCAGAGAACAAGTAATAGTGTCTGTTCTGTCGAGCTGTGAGACACCTACAGGAGTACTTCAAAGAGAGAACTAGCAGTAGTATCTGTTCTGTGGAGCTATGAGCCCCCTGTAGGAGTATTGCAGAGAGAGAACAAGCAATAGTGTCTGTTCTGTGGAGCTATGAGCAATCCACGGAAACAGAGGCATTCCTCCTTCAAGGCCAACATGCCGATGATTCATCCACTCTTCATTATCATGCCCCAAGAGCCCTCTGGATAAACACAAGCTCCGCTCTTCAGCCAAAATGAAATCATTACTGTGACGTCTCTTTTTGAATTCAACGCTTCACTAAATTTCGCCACATTGATGTTGCAGCTCTTGACTAATACATTTGTGAAAGTCAAACATTTGACAAGTACAAACATTAAATAAATATCGCACTTACATCTTCTGCTCAGATTTGGTTGTGTGAATCATTGGTTTTGGTTTGTGACAAGAGAAAAAGGGCATCAGATAAGCTTTTTCAGGTACTGACTGTAGTACATACCAGTTGCAAAATTGTGGATATAAAATTCATTCTGGAAAAGGTGAGGAAGTGGCATAGTAATGAGTTTGTCAGTTGGTGTCAGAAGATATATTTTAACTTCAAGCCAGCGATCACTTTTAATGTTAAAAGTTACATCTTAAGAAAAAAAAATGCATGTGTCCAATTGTAACTGGCTGACAAAGAAACACTCGAATGAGCCTGTAATTTGCTTGCTCGGTTTGATCATAGCTCTCTTTTTCATGTCACAACATTGCTGAGTCTTACAGTTTTATTATCAATGTCACCAGCAGCATATTTACAAACACAGTTACGCATTTATTTTTCACAATAGATTTATTGATGACTGGAATGCTTGCTGTAAAGTGTCCATTATTGCATTGTGGACAGGTTTAGTGTTGAAATCAATTGCAAGCTCTTTCACCTATGCCAAATAATGAGGCAAAGAAAGATATACGCCTTTACTGTTTCTGTTGGGCTGCTTACCCTCGACACAAACATAATCCATATCTCACCTTCATTTCACACCATGTATCTTAGAAGTTCAAACGTGACAAAGAAAAACAAAAGAGGTGACCACACAGCAGAACAGAAGGCGTTATCTTGTCTTCCTCCCGCTTTGTGCACGATTCCGAGAGCATGATTCAGTTTTGCCTAATTAAGTAGCGTGCGATGTTGTGTGGCCCTGTAATGATGTGTCACCTATGCTGAGGGCGTAGAGTGCGGCTGATACACTCTGACACTTTGCCTGTGAATATCCTTCAAGACAAAGCTGCAACTGCCTGGCTCACATACTGGAAACATGTTAAGGCTTTAAGCATTTTTTTATATGAAGAAATTAGCAATGAACAAGTTATGTACAAGCACTGCAAGTGAATTTGATGATGCCATAGTTTCAAATGGAGGGCAGAAGCATATATAACCCTATGAGAGATTTCCTGTTTTTGGAATAAATATCCAAACATATGATCAGTATTTGTTAGTTGTAGGAATTGGTTCCACAATGACTTATTAATCATGCTAACTGACAACAATTATACTTAACTATTAAAAAGAGGACTGCCAAATCCATGCCAAATCCTCCAAATCAGGAAGAAATCTATATGCCTGAAACACATGAACTGAAAACATTTATGGATGTTTTATTTAATATAGGCTCATCAATAAAGGGTTCTAATTTTGTGTATTTTATGATAGCATCATGTTGAAAAAAATATGACATTTCTGCATATGGAAATGATAACATCTGGAGGCATTTTATTGCACTGTGTAAGATTATTAAGTTTTTGAAAACAAAGAGAACAGGTCCGGAAATTGATTTTTTTTTTTTTTTTTAGTTGGAAGAAATTCATTAGACTCTGTCTAATTGTATTTGTTAAAAGTTTGGGGTTTCCCATTGAGTGTAGTCAGTGTATGTCAATCATGTGTATTCTAGTCTCTAAATGGTGGATGTCATTTTGGAAAGTATAAAAAGTCCAAAGGGACAGTACCATCTAACTGCCCCTTAGCACACATGCCCTACAGTGTTAAGAGCACAATGAACAGAAACATGAACATGAACACAAGAGAACAACACAATCCTTCACATTCATCTTACAGCTATAGATACTGTCAAGGGCTATTTTAAACCACAGGTCACACTCAATCTTTCATCTCAGTAAAGAAAAAAAAATCTATGTGTGAAAAAGTCATCTGAAGCCACCTCCTGTGACATTTCAAACAGAGGCTGAGCGCTGCCTGTATCTCAGTAGGATCACAGGTGATCTGTCATGGCCGACAGGTGTTTTGTATGCTGTTCTGGCTCTTCCCACAACAACATCTGCTCCCTGCACAGCCCCCAGTTTCCCGTGCAGACCAGCAATGTATTCACTCTGCACTATGTGGCCTTGGTAATTCCAGAAAGAAACAAGAATAATACATTTGATGACTACTGCTACACCTGATGCAAGTTTGGCTCTTAAGCTCAACAAAATCCTTGACAAGTGGAGAAGAGCTGCCTGAAGAGCGATGGTAACAATTAGTTTCAGTGCAGAACAGATTGGCTGTTGTTCACACTTCTTGGTGCAGACAAATGCACAACTTGATGAGGAGCATTGAAGCAGATTAGAATAGGCCAAGGCCATTTAATGTCTCGAGTCTCTAAAATGCTGTGGGTATAATTGAAAGGTTGAAAAAGCCATTACACAATACTAACAATGTTGGGGGGGTTGATTTTTACACAAGACAAGATATTACAGAGCATGGTTGTATCAATCAGGCTTTTGCCAGGCTTGGATGTAAAGCTAGTGAGCTCTCTGATGTATTGTACTGTGTAACTGTGGTTCCAATGGACTGGAACAATGTTGAGCCCCTAAGTCAAGGAGCAAGAACAGATAAGAACTACAGGGGACAATGACATAAGTGTTTAGACCGCAGTCAGAAGTCAGTCTACACACTCAGTGATTGTCAAGCAGAGAGAGCTTGTAAAACATTTCCTTGGCCTTTTTGATCCTGAAAAGAACACCTCTGGTGTCTAATTTCAATGCCAAATATTTTGCATTCAGTGGAATTTTAAATGACAGAAAATGGAAACAGAACAAGATTAGAAAAAAATCTTTAAAAGTTCCAATTTCTTTATTTTTTAAAATTCCTTAAGCAATAAAGACACAAAACTCATTTCAAATATATCAAATGTTGCTAGTTTGCATATTTCCCAAATTTAAGAAAGGAATGGGTTTCATCCATCTGTTATTGTGCATTATTCATTTGTTCCAAGATTCTGGTTTCTGACAGCATAAATTTCACATTTTCTTCAGATATAATAACAAAAAAATAAATAAATTCAAATTAAAATGAACTGAAGGAAATAGACAGTTGTATCATGCAACATCAAACCTCTTGT
>KN468898.1:55302-86658 GCA_000787095.1 Periophthalmodon schlosseri | reverse complement strand
GGGGGGGGGGAGGCGGGGATGCCCCGCCACCCACCCGCCACACGGGACGGGGGAGGGGAGTGTCCTCTTCTTCTCTCCGGAGGCGGCGGCGGTGGTGGTGGAAATGAATCCGAAGACGGGAGGACATCGGAGGGCCAAATAACCGCGCCAAATCCCCTCTCTCCTCTCCACTCCTTTTTGTGTGGGAATGTGGTTTCCTGGTTACACACTGGGGTATTATGAAATCAGTTTCCAGCGAGTTTGCATTTTACAGCGTTTTAACAGCGCTCGGCTCAAAGGGTCTCGCATGTACGGATCATGTGCGCTAATGTTTCAGTGTTTGAAGTTCACTTTGGCAGAGAGCGCTCGTAAAAGTTGGGGAAAGGAGAAAATAATAGCTGTATGAATTAGTGCGCAAAAAGCATGTAAAATGTTATAGGTCCTTGTATGATGTATAGATAAACCTGGATACAAATCACCAGCTGAAATGTCGTTAGAAGTCTGGTGGTGAATGGTTCTCCCGAGGTGCTTAAAAGCAACTGGTGTGTTGTTTTTATATTTCACATGCTCTTTGGACATTAATAAGGCTGTGTTCACACTTAAACGAACATCACCACCAGAACTGAACCAGTGAGGGAAGGACGGAGCGTGAGACTGACAGCGTCTGCAGTGATGAGGTCACCGTATCGGGCTGTTGTGGTGGAGAACAGTTAAAAGGCAAAGCTCTCGATTTACCGGTTTACCAATCTACACTCCTACCCCCACCTATGGTCACGAGCTTTGGGTGATGACTGAAAGGACAAGATGGCGGACACAACATTGGACCCACAGCTGTCGTTCAAACAACATGTCAAAAATCAAGTATAATGAATCAAATTTTCGTCATATAAGAAATAATCTAACAACAAACTCTGATTTTACCCCACCTAAATTATTGCATTACAAATTGGACTCTGACAAGCAAAACTACTCTTAAATTAGCTGAAACTATTTATAAAAATGCACTCAAGGTATTAGACAAAAAGCCCACTAGTTATCATTACTGCAGAATACTTGATAAACACACGTTTCTTAATTGGGACAACACAATCAAATATGCAGATTTGATTTTGGTATACAAAGTTTTTAAGAATCTGGCTTCACCTCCTCTAAAGATGTTTGTAAAAAGAAATTCAAACTGGACAACAAGAGCAGGTTCTAGAGGTGACTGCTCTGTGCTCTTTTGCTTCTGGAGCAGGTCAGACACGGAACACACTGCTTCTCATATGGGACAGCGCTCAACACTGGCAGCGTTTTCGAAAGCTTTAAAAGAGTGGCTGTTCGAGGGTCAGATATGTCTCCATCTAGAACTAAATGACATTTTTATACTGAGGGGTTGTTGGTTTAACTTTTAACTTCTAACTTCAAATGAACTGTTCTTATAATTGTGTGTATAGTGAGTGTGTTGTGTGTATAGTGAGTGTGTTTGTTGTGTTGTGATTGTTGTTGTCAACTTGCCGAGGGACAGAAGATGGAAATTTCCCACGTTGACTATAATCTTTATATACTATATTTTGAATGTTCATTCATATGTGCTGTCCTTTTTACAAATAAATAAAAATAAGAAATAATAAACGGGTGTTCTCCGCAGGCTGGCTGGGCGCTCCCTTAGAGATAGGGTGAGGGACTTAGTCTTCTGTTCCGATTGCCTCCTGGCGCCTTTCTGGGGAGGTGTTCCAGACACGTCCCATCAGAAGGAGGCCCCAGGGAAGATGGAGGAACTATGCCTCTCTGAAGAAGAGCTGGCGGAATTCTGTTGCCGCTGCGATCAGCCCCGGGCGGAAGATGATGGATGGAGTATACTGCGTATGTAATTTTGGTACATGTATTTAGTTACTTAACAACACTGACTAAAAAAATCCACTGTGAGAAATAAAACAAGTGCACACAAGCAGTGTCTTTTCCCCTGTTTCTTGGAGTAGAGTCCCGGGACACTGCTAATAGGTGCTAATTAAAAGCATAAATTTAGAGTGAGAGGAAAAATATGTGTCAGCAATCTCACTTTTACTTCAAAAACATTCCTCACCAAGTTGGGGCCAACGTATTTTTCTTCAGCTGGATTGTGTTTCCTGGATTGGATACTATGGAAAAATATGAAAAGTTTGTATTGGAAATCTCATGTAGCAAATTCACAGTCAAAAGTGCTTGTACTGACACAACATGCTCCCAAAAGCTGCTTTTATTTGGGATTTTAACCAAAAACAACCAAACACTCAGGTTTCTAACACCAAGTCATCTACCCAGTCCCAGTTTCTATTCCGTATTTTCTGGAAGTTATGTATGCGCCAGTTGCTGTGGGAACTTCGCTTATTACAATTTCTCATAAACAAATTCCTATGTACTCAAACACGGCAGATCAAATGACTGCCCATAAACATTAGTGTTATGTAATATAGTCAAATAGTTTAACACTGTGCTTCTCAGTCTGTGGTACGTGTACACAAGCTCCTTCTGATGACACGCGTATTCCCCTGAAGTTCTAGTGTTTGCTAATCTAGAATAAAATATATCCACATTTGTCCCCCTTTGAGTTAGTCCCTGTTTAGAACTAATGTAGCAATGGTTTAGTCCCACTGAACCACCTGTAATAGTTGTTATAGACCCATTTCAGATTTGGTGGTGCTTGGAAGGCCAAATATTTTTTTTAGGTGGCACTTGGTGTAAAAAGTTTGAGAACTACTGGTCTAAACTAATGACAAGAACCAGTAAAATACATTGCAAGATTCAAGGTCCATAGAGTTAACATTGCTGTAAATGTCCTGCTACGTGCTAGGACATTACGCAGAGTCATGGGGAAGTATATTTGAACAGAACACTGCTTGTTTTTATGGTAAATACTTACTGGACTCCAGGATTATTTTTATGCTCATTGGTGTAAACTTAAACATTCCTGACTAAGAAAGCGATGGTGAAACATGACTGTACTGTACTTTGTCTGTGGAATAACTTTTTTGACAAAAAGTCAGTAAAAGTTATTATGGTAAATGTTGTGTAAGCGTGCACGAGTATTAGATAAACATGACCTGGAGGAGCCTGGTCATGCACAAACTCGGAGTAGAGCCACTACTCCTCCACGTCAAGACGAGCCTGCTGAGTTTAGACTGTGGGCAAGAGGAGGGAAAACCCAGGACATGCTGGAGGGACTGTCTCTCGGCTGATCTGGGGACGCCTTGGAACACCCCGGAGGAGCCGTGTGTGTGTGCATGGAGTGTACTTTAACAATTTTGTCTTTGATTTATTTAGAGAAAAAGGCTCGTCCAAAGAATAATACAGGGCCTTGTCTTCAATGTGATTCTGACATAATCAAATTTAAGATTGTGAGGGCATCCTTAAATAACTTTTGTAGACAACCCAGTCACACTGCAAAAATAATGAACACTAAAGTCTGTAATGTGAATTTTCCTGTGATGGTTTGTACACAGCCAGGGGCTAAAATGTTGGGCTACACCTCTGCTCCTGAATTTCAACTAAACTATGGCACTGCTGTGTGACCCAAGAATGGGCATTTTCCCCTCACTTGTTGAAATTTAAACCCAATTACTGCACAGTGAAAGATGAAAGCATGTGATTTATACATAAAAGTGTTTAGGAAAGCACTGACACGTGTGTAATTGTTAGATCCTGAAAACTCAAGAATGTAAAAACAAGGACCTCAGAGCCAGTAATCTTGGTTAGTCAAAGCTCACAGCATTACAGTCTATTGTCTTTATGTTTACCGAGTAGAGCTAAGACATCTTGCTGTTTTTTCCATATACGCTCCACACGGTTTTCCCAAATGTTTTTCCCCAAATTCCTCAGTCACATGAAATAAAAGACTTTGAAGATGATCATTAAGAATTTGCCATGGAAAATAAAACTGTTTTTGGTGCTTAAATTGGATTTCACTGTCTGCTTGTCTCTTCAGCTGCCACTTACTTGGGGTATATTTGAATCCACTTAATTATGCAACTCATAAAAACGACCTCATTTTAAAATTGTATGAGCCAAAACGTTTAACATCACATGCATTATACACTTTGCAGGGTAGCTATAGGCAAGAAGTGATGATGTCATACAGTAGAGTACATGCATAACAGTTAATAACTCATGTCCGCCCTATAATGAGTATAGCCAATGTGGAGGAATCGTAACGCTGCAGCAACTCATCAGATTAACTGCAACAAATCAATTGAATTCATCTATACATTTTAATAACTCATACTTTGGTTGATGGTCTATAAATTATTAGTAAAATACTGCATATAGATTAAAGCAATGTTATTGTAAAGATAGCACTAAAATCTAAATCACACACAAATATATATTTTGCAATTTTGATGAAAAATATTCCTCATTTGTATTATCTCTTTTATAGACCCTCAGTCTGCATATTATTACTTAAAGCTACCATCTCTAATTAGATTGGTCGACCCGCCCCGTTGTATTCTCACATGTCACCACTAGATGCTCTCTACGTTACTGCTGGCTGATAGTGTGCCACCTTTTGCCTGACAGAAGAAGAGCAGAGAGAACAGAGGAGTCTGAGCAAAGGCCAGGTGAGGGGAGGGGGGAACATCTGCCATCTACTGGTGAAAATAAATCTAATATATTTGCAGATGGTAGCTTTAAAAGTAAATTCTGTACCCTCTCTGGTTGGTGGTCTGCCACCTGGTTGTGTCCATGGAGAGGAGATAATATTATTTTGCACAACTAAAACATTAAACCACTGGGACAAGTTAAGAGTCAGACCTGTGGAGAGGCGAGCCTGCTGACAGTAAGAACGTCTTTCAAGGTACTTTTTAGGAATAAAAATGTCTGCAATTGGATAAATGCAAGATAAAAAAGTTTACTGTGGAACATTTCAAGCAAAGCAATATTGTCTAGATAAAGAACCAGTCATCAGATATGTTACTACTGCAATTTTAAATCTGGTAAAAAAAAAAAAAATTTGAAGAAGAAAAATCCTCATAATCACATTAAAAATATAAATTTGACTGGTGAGCTAATACACAGCATGAACCGGTGGCTTTCTGGTTGGCGGGTGAGCTCTTAACTCACTAAAGGGCTGCATTCTAAATTACAGGAAGACAAGCCAAAATCGAGTGAGAAAGAAGTTTATCAGTGTCAGTAGCATCACCACGTCCTTGTACTTTGAGGTTTTATACACCATTAAAGTCTTAACTCTAAGCTTTAATTAAGTTTCATGTGCTATGTTTAGAAACAGATTGCGTTTTAATTGTCCATTCAAGTGTCTGAGATATATGGATGTCAACAAGTCAAGTTTTAAAGAGGGGGTATTATGAGCTTTCTACCATGTTATAACGCGGTTCCCTCATCAAAAACATGCCTGAAGAGGTTTTTATGTCATCCATGCATGTTTCAGTAATTTAGCGATCTCTCCATGGCCCTATTTGACCCCCTCCGTATGGTAGCTGTAAAGATTCTGTGCAATGCTCAGCCCACAAGCCTACGTCACCCACTCTCCCACATGACGATTCTCCATAAATATACAAAAACATGACACAAAACTGTACAACCTGCCAAACCTGATGCGATGTGCAGTGTTTTCATTAGTTGTCTGAAGGGAGGGGAGACTCAGAGCATCAAAAACGAAAGTGAAACTTATAAAATATGTTAATACGTTGTTTTTAGGTGAATCTAGCACTTTCAAAACACTAAATGGTACCATGGTGATCTAAATATGTTAAGTGTTAGCAGGTAATACCCCATAGAAGTAAAATACTCCCTCTTTAACCAACCCAAAAGCGTGCTGCCTGGAGAGGTCTCATTTAAAACAGGGAAACTCCATTTGAACATTTCAGCACACGGTTCGGGGTGACTTTTGTCCTGGAGTTGTAAATATGCCGTGGTTAGCCGCAAGAATCTCGACTGGCTCTGCGTTTTAAGTGCACGGCCCCATATGTGAAGTCGTTTAACATGGTGACACAATGCACCAAACTACAGCAAAAGAAATGAAATTCTCAAACTTCAAGAGTTTTGAGTTTCCCAAGGTTTTGGAAAGAGGTTATTAAATTGGTGTAGAAAGCTGAAATTATATGTAAGATTTAATGTCAAGTCTGTGTACTTATTATGTGTGTTTAAATGACAGTTAAATATTGTGAGACGCTAAGTTGTAACTACCAAATCATATTTTTCAAACAAATATTCAAACAGTTATATTTAGGCCATATGCTTGTGCTGTGGTCTTGTAAAAATGTCATTCAATGGAAGCCAAATTAGCATCTTTGAAGGCTAAATGTCAACATGCTGCTTCCTTAGTTTAATGTGCACATATTACAAAATATAGTAACAAAATGGCAGCTCATTCTGTTTCGTATGTTGTTATACAAAAGCTTTTAAACGTTGTGAATGTTTTGAATTTTGAATGTTTCATTCACACATCTTTGAGTAATCCTGGATTATTAGTCTGTCTACATATCCAAAGATCAATATGCTCTGTTCCACCTTGTGATGTCATGAAGTGGTAGTTTTCAAGTTAACATCTACCATTTACATTTTGTTTAGTAAAGCTGGGAAATTCCAGGGCTGAAATGATCCAAATGATTCTAGTGAAGGTGTATGGAGTTTAAAAACACAGTGGAGCACTTCATGTATTACCACATGACATCACAAGGTGGAACAAAGTGTTTTCTGTTTGAGAGAAGAACTCAGCCTAAATATGCAGGGTTTGTGTTAAACATGTGTGAATGAAACAAAACACAACTCTGGGTATGTTTGTGATGAGAAAAGTACATTATAACATAGATCAGAAAATAGTGTAATATGGGCCCTTTAAAAGTTATGTTATGTAAACATGCAATGCAATGTGTTAGGTAAAATGGCACATATTACAAAATATAGTAACAAAATGGCCACTCATTCCGCTTCGTATGTTGAAAAGCTCTGACTACTAACTGACCACTTTTTACACACACCGTATACTGCATACAAAATGCGCTGGTTCATAACACTATCTAGAAATGTGAGAATGTTAAGCGTATAATACTGATCCACATAGCAGAGAAAAAGTAGCTCAGTTGGTAGAGTGTGATTCAAAGGTTGGCGATTTGAATCCCGCTCTCGACATAAACATTATTGGTAGAGCGGTCAGAACCACTGACCCACAGGTTGGTGGTGTGATTCTAGCTCCCACAGATGAATGCTGTTGTTGTGCCTTAGGCAAGACACTTAACCCACCTTGCCCCCAGTGCCTGTGTACACTGGTGTATGAATGTGTGTGTGAATAGGTGAGAGGTTCCATAAAGTTAAATGCTTTGAGTGCCTTGAAGGTGGAAAAGAGCTGTATAAAAATGTGACCATTTACCAAAAATACCCTTTGCACTTGAACCATCCTTCCGTGCTGATGGGGTGACCGCAGACAGGCACCCAGTAATCCAACTCCAGATCTTGAGCAAGGCTTGGTCAGGACTAGTTGCCAATTCTGCATGTTTTTTTTTTTTTGGTTGATGGGGGAAACCAGACTGCCAAGACTCAACCATAACAACCCAAGAAATTGCAAAATGCAAATACACAGAAATACCCCATATAACTCAGGACATGAACCTCGGACTTCATGCTGTGTGGAACTGAGAGGCCCTGCCTCTTCATAGTGGGATTTCACTGTTGTAACCAACAGGTTTTCATTGATGTGTTTTTGAAAACATTTTTGAATACATGCATGAATGACCTGCAAAATTAATTTGAAAAGTTGCATGCAAGTACAGAACTGTGGGTGGTGATAGGGGTATGTGAAAACATGTGAAGCACTCAAGCCTTGAAACTAATGATGAGGGAACACCATTATAAGATGGTTAAAGTTCCTATATTACACAAAACTGACTCTTGTGAGCTTTAAGCCATGTTATAATGTTGTTACCTGATCAAACATACCTGAAGTTGTGTTTTGTTTCATTCACACATGTTTGAATAATCCTGGATTATTAGTCTGTCTACATCGCCAAAGCTCAAAATGCTCTGTTCCACCTTGTGACGTCATGAAGCGGTAATTTTCAAGATAACAGCTGCCTTTTACCCTTTATTTAGCAAAGATTGGAAATTTCAGGGCTGAAATGATCCAAATGATTCTAGTGAAGGTGTATGGACTTTAAAAACACAGTGGAGCACTTCCTATATTACCACATGACATCACAAGGTGGATGTGTGTTTTCTGTTTGAGAGAAGAACTCCTAAATATGCAGGGTTTGTGTTAAACATGTGTGAATGAAACAAAACACAACTTGTTTGTGATGAGGAAAGAACATTATAACAGATCAGAAAACAGTGTAATATGGGCCCTTTAAAAGCACATGAGACTACATTTTCCATACTATGTCCCCTTTAAGTTTTGTTTTTTTTTTAGTTATGTAAACATGCAATGCAATGCGTTAGGTAAAACAGCTCTTGCTAATCAGTGCGCAAAGAAGAACTGGCCTAATTAAACTAAAGTATTGTAGATTAGATTAGAACAAGTCCACTTTGTCACGCCCAGTAGTTAACAGGCATGTTTACATCTCACTCCTTCTCAATGACAGCAGATCAGCTCAGGGAAGATTTAACTCTGCCCTCGACTCTCTTTCTCCTCCCTCCTCGCTCTGATTCTCTTTCTCTCCTCCCTCTGCCCCCCTCTCTCTACCCCACTCCAATCTCTCTCTTTCTCCTCCTCTCCCCCTCCGTACAATTATCCCTGCTGTAGTTGTAGCCGACTTATTCTCTCTCTCTAATCTGTGTTGACGTTCTCTTGCATTCTCTCCCAATCTCTCTCTCTCCTACTCTCTCGCTCTCTCTGCTCTAATCTTTGTTGTGGCTCAGACTCTCTCTCCTCCCTCTCTCCCTCCCTCCATACTGTACTATAAAAGCCGCTCTAAGCTTCTGTTTCTCCCTGACAGGACCAAAGCATGTGCTAGCTGAACATTACTACAAACTCCACCATGACCTCCGCGTTGACCCCGTACCCCTCTCCTCTTTCACCCGGATGTCCTCCCATTGGCCCGTACGCATCTACAGGTATGTTCTGAACGATCTCCTAGTAAATTGTAGACTTTGAAGGCTGCACGCTAGTGTTTGTTTTGAGTGGACGAGAGGGTGGCAGAGTTTTGACATGTGAGGAATGTGGCTAACCCTTAAAATATCCTCAGTGGACTAAATAGGAAGTACAGTATTGTAGATAGAGGGCTGGTTTCCTTCATTGTGATAAGAGATGCCAAAAAAGTTCACCAGAAAAAAAAGTTTAAAACATTTAATCATGCTTTTATTGAATTTACTTGCAATATCATCAAAGGCATTTTAAAACTCCACTGTATAACTTTTCAGCGTATAACAAGTCTTTATGTGATTATGGATGTTTTATGGCTCACAAAAATATTGGAGACAACTACGTGACCACCCCTGGGTTAAGTCAGGTCTGAGGAGAGGCAAGCCCGATCTATAATGCATTGTGAAAAGCTAGAAATTGACCAGCATCTGTAACATGGAGTATATATGTAACATGTCAAAAAAGAATGGTCAAATATTGTGAGATTTTACAAAATCTGACAGAATTTTGAGTTGAAACTTTCACTTGAAATTTTGGATTTCAAAAGTCAACTGTTCAGCTGCTTGATTTGTTATCTTATTGGGATGGGACGAGACATAAAATTGGGTGCACGAGAATGAAACAAGACAAGATTTTAACCAAAATTACACGGCTCAGTTCACAATTTTGGTCTTGCAATTTCTGATCAAATTTATGTTTTTGCTGTCACTGTAGAACTGTGTTTTTAAACTGCATCTTCTCAAAATGCAACTCACCAGCACATAACTGTTTTTATCTAAGCAAAATGTAAACATATGAAATGCTCTTGTCCCATCCCACAATCCTTTCAATATCAACCATCTTATAACAACCGGACCTAAAACCTTACCAAAAACTAGGTACGTTCACCATCTGCACCTTTGGGTTGGTTTGGCAGATGTGGCAGTAAACGCAGGGAGGTCATGTGTTGTGGAGGAGAGATTGGGATGCCAATAAAAGCCTTATGTCTGCTGTTTATTGGGTAGGATGGTGCTCTGATGGTACCCGCCCACTCAGACGCACACATAGACAGTCTGGGATAGGGGATCAGAGCACAACATGCGGACAATTAGTTGGGGGATTTCAAGCTTTCAAATCTTTGTGTAGTGAAAGTAGACAAGGTAAAGAGACACGAGAAGTTGATTAAGATGTAATTGTTCTGACTGTATGGTTGGGGTTAATGGGTTAAATGAAAAAAAATGGGTAAATGGGTTAATACAAGTGTGAGATAGATACGTTTAATGACATACTGCGGAACATTTCAGTCAAAGCGATATAAAAAAATATCTTCACTGAGAAGTTACCTGACAGGTTGCTCTTGTATAGGGCGGGCTCGCAACATTAGTCTAGACTGTGATGTAACAATTTCACGTGGAGGGCAGGGGCCTGTATAATATGGAAGAGGCAAGGTTTTTAAGACATATCTGAACCAAAAATCCACAAATACTGAACAAGTTTGTGGATCCATTACAGATTAGATCCACAAACTTGCCATATTCATTTCAAAGTCCTTTCAACTGACACCGATCGCACCTATGTCTCTGAATATTGCCACCACTTTTTGAAGCCATAGTGGTAAAAAATGTCTTGGTTCATTTGCACATACAGATAAGATGTTGAACTTTGTGTCAGCTTTTGTTTCATGTGAATAGAATTGGCGTTTAGATAGTTAAAAGACAAATTCCGGCATAGAATTTTGACCTGGCCTCCTGCTCAGTTTTATACTCTGGGCAGTTTATAATGTTATGACGACATGTGAACCCAACTTAATGAAAAATGGGTCAAATGCAAACACTTCCATGAAAACAATGTAATATTGTCTTTTAGTTTAGCTTCACGGTTGTGTCCAATACTAACTTCATGTGGTTTTTGTACTGTTGTAATCCACCTTGGGCTTCTTTATGCTGGTGTAAAGTGCCCTATAAATAAAGTTTAATTGAATATGTGAGCACTGTTCCTGTATCTCTTCCCATGAATCATGCTCTTGTTTTGGGCTTGTTATGGCCAGTGTGGTTCTACACAATCACCATGTTTTTTGTAGTGCTTAAGGATTTGGCTGACTTCAAAGCAGTGTAATTGCTATACATTGCTATGAGAGTCTAAAGTATAACTTTGATCCTGATAGTTTTCTTACCCAACATGCTGGGAAAGGATTGATCATAGATTTTTACTAGGACCATCCAAAAGGCTTGCCTGGGATCCAGAAAACACATCCAATTCTTTATGAAGATGTGAGTCTGGTCACCGGTGAATCTGCCTGTTTTCAAATTGGCGTGATTGACAGGAGGATTAGCCAATCGGGGACCGGCATGGGCCGTCCATATCGAACAAATAAAGGAAAGGAATATCAAACGGAACTGGAAATCAATGCGAATTTCTGCAGAATCTATGAATGAAGCACTAAACTCTATTAATCCGAGGTGAGATCAATTTGATTTTATTTGTAAATGACAGGTGACCAGTAACCTCCTTCGTTTCACATGCGTCACTGAAAAAAAAATGGATCTGATTGGACAATGACATTTGACCGGGCTTGAGAATGGAGGACATGGGGACCAAACTGGTATCAATCTGTATAAAAAATACAGAGAGATATCATTCCGGATTTGCCAGGAAACCAAAAGGCTGTACCTGTGTCTGATTTTTACTGTCTTCAAAACGTGAAAAGCACAATTCTGAATGTCCAAGTTATTCCTCATTTTTTTAACGCACTGCTAGCATCCTAATTATTCACCGTAATGAGTTTCAGTGCATTTCACAACTTTTAGAGACCTGATTTCAGTTTTGCCACCATGGTAATGCTAACGACAGCTATGTTAATAGTGTACTTCCTGATTCTGGTAAGAAGTTTAAAACTGGATGCAGACGCTGCTCATTTCTACCTTAATAATATATCTGTACTGGGGTAAAAACAATTTTTGTTCACTTTAAATGTGAGGTTTTGATGCACAGTAATTTAAAAGTGAAGTCTGTATGGTGACAAAGATCATTACAATTATAAACAACCATAGAACCAATAGTTTAATAATAAACAATGAAGCATATGCTGCATTGCAAAAATCTATAGTCATCATAATACCCAACTACTACTACTATTAGTCCTTGCGAATAAGCATATTTCCATCATCTTTTCGCTTACTAGCTTTTGTCCTCTTCCCCCCATATGTTTTCCCCATCTGACAGCTCTCCGTCCAGCCATACCCCAGCACCAGTCCCCCTCACCCGTGCCCGGAGGTTGGCTTTGGCTGAGTCTTATGGAAATCTGTGGTTCTCCTTGGGGTTTTGGTGCTGTGGTGCGTACTACATGTGTTATAGAGGGCTGTGACCACACTGAGTAACACCGTAAAAAACACAGCTCGTGGAGTGTTTCATGCAGGGCTCAAATGCAATGTCATGATTGGATGAGATGGGAAAAACAAGGAATAGGAAATGTTTTGTGGGTTAATTATCCGTTTGCAGTCAAAAACATGGAGGAATTTTGTATCAGATCTCTATAATTCAATGAATGTTTTTCCATTGTATTGTAATGATGTGATATTTGTGATATTGTGTTCTGTTCAGGGTTCACACCTTTTGTTGTTCTTGTAACTGTTTATGTGCTGTTGTTAATGTAACTGCTCTTGTGACACTTGGTTGCTATGCCGACAAGTTCATGAAAGGTTCTTACAGTCAGTTGGGGAACTGGCTCTGCTGAGTTGAGAGACTCGTTTTGTTGTTGTTTTGGTGTGGGTTACGGCCGACAGTTGCCCTTGTGTTCAGAAAATAAACAACCAGAAGACATTTGGAGCGTTTCCTTACACCAGAACAGTACAATATTTCACTTTATTGTATACAACAATTCTCCTCAACACCAAAGTTAAAAACATCTAAAAGAAACAGACCACATCTACCAAGAACATGCACAATTCTCCAATTAAGGTAGTCCAGACCAAGCCTAACTCAAGATCTGGAGATGGATCCAGACAAGTTGCCCCAGCTGTTTTGAAGGATGGGTCAAATATAGTACAGTTCAGTTTCTGTGTCAAATTTGACCATTACTTAAAATAAAAGTAATGGTCATTACTTAAAATATAAAATTCAAAGGTAGATTTTTTTTTTTTTTTAATATAGCACATGCATAACGACATGCATTTGGGCAGAGTGGTTAGCTTCCTTCCACCATCCAAATCTTCCTACCTAAAATGACTGGAGAAATGTTACACAAAATTGACCTTTAAGAGCTATTAACCACGTTATAATATAATATAATTTTCCCTTGTAACTAACCCACTCAATGTTGACAGAAGTATAATATATATTCTTTAATGTGAGAACTAAGTGCCCTGTGTTATATAACTGGTCACGGTTCAGAATGTACCTCATACGCCCAAAATTGTTTGCATATTTTGCAGCTCAACACAATAGGACAGAGGAATACATACATTTATTTCTTTAAGTGATAATTATAAATGATATGCACAGCTCTTGTCAAAGGTGTTTTAGCTTAGAAAAGAGAATGCATGTCACTGTCTTATTTAAAGCATTAAACCAGATATACAGATTTGCAACGCACAGTTCTCTATATGTACAAAGTTGACAATTTAATATTGTGAAATCATTCTTGGCTTGGCACAATCTTTCTGGACTGGCGGAGCTGACAGCAGCCTGTGTACGGGGTTTTGTAAGGAGCGGGGGCAGTGGTGAGATGTCCCGTTCTGGAATGCTGGCCCAGACAAAGATCTTGTACAAGTTCTCCTTCAGCAGCACATTTTTAACTCCAAGTTTTTCCTACCAGACTGTTTTGTTATTTCCATTAGTCGTGGGAGACATTTATAGTGTTCCAGTTAATTTAAGTCCATCACATGGCCTCTGTTGTGTGAGTCTGGTCTGTGTGTCTAGACTACAAACAAAGACAATTTTATTTAAAGAAGGGTTATTATACTTCTATGAGGTATTAATTGCTAACACTAACATATTTAGATCACTATGTTACCGCTTATTGTTTTGAAAATGCTATAGTCGGCAAAAACAACGTGTTAACATGAGAAGAACTTCAACTCAACTTTCTTACACGTGTAAAAACTGTTTTGCAAAGCAGTTTTAGAAATTAGGATTGTCCTAAATTGACTTTATAATCAATAAAGCATTTTTCTATTTGTAAAAAAAATAAAATAAATTTATTTAATAAACAAAAAACAAAACAAAACGATGACTTCACTCAGATCAGACTGGATTTATTAATATGCTGTGTTTAATTGTCTTAATATGCCATCTAACGCATATACGCTGTAATCGTCAACATTATATAAGAGGACATTTTATCTATTTTTATTGCTCCCCTTTGCTTCATCAGAGTAGCAGCTCTATACCCGAATTTGATGTGATGAAAGAAAAAAGCCAACTGGCCCTGTGTCTATTACTTGTTATCAGGGTCACTGCAAGGATTAGTTTAGGGCCCCAAGGTAAACATCACAGGGGCTCCACCAAAAAGATTGCAATGCAACATATCTACAAAAAAAAAAAAAAAAAAAAAAAAAAAGAAATGCCTTACAAGGAATTACTGTGCATATTTAAAACAACAACAACAAAAGAAGCTAATTCTACATTCTAAAACCATAGGTGAGGTTCGTATTTAAAGGAATGGGTCTCACTACACCACCATTTCATTGTGGCCAAAAGAGGAAACTGCTACTGTCTGAGCCAATATAGACCATACATGGATTTCAGCTTCCTGGTACATGTGACATTTTGAGGACTTTTTCCCATTCAAAAGGTAAAATATTTGATTTTAAATGGCAACGTTTCTAATGTTTATCATTCTGAAACCCATGGATAGGCCTGTCTTCTTTCTTCCCCTCCCCTAGTAGACAGGGTACCCCAAGCACTTACCTGCCTGCGTAAGAGCTAGCAACATCTGTGCCAAGGTTTTTTTCCTGCCCCTTTAATTAAAACAGGTCCCCCTAGTTTCCGCACACCATGTGACTTTCATGTTTTGGTTCTTTCTAGGAATGGCTTTGTTCCAGTCCTGCATGCCGGGACATGAAGTATATCCCGTTTCACTTGACTTACATTGGACTGCTTGGCTCTGAATGCATTATGTAACACTGGGAGTGCTGGTACTGGTCTTTGCACATCATATAGAACAGATGGTGTATTTAAAAGCAATGAGTATTTTGGCAGACACCTCAGCCACCATCAGGGAGTCTGCTCCACTCCCAAACCGTTCACCTCCGTCTTCGTCTCCCACTGTTTTTGTGGTTTTATATTTACTCCCAAAAAGTCTTAAAAATATGTAGTTTTAAGGCAAAGCTGCTGGAAATTGTTGTGATTGGAGCCAACTACAAAATGACTTCCTTTAGGGAATACAGATAAAAGGTATCTTATCAGAATAACAACATTCCTGTACTGCTCTTCATCCTGTCATGTCTCAAGTGCATTGCTGGTTTCCTTTTGCCTGTCTAGCCAGACCCTCCTATATTATCTCTGAATGCAGAAGGGTCTGGAATCAGACCATAAAGAGGGTCTAACAACTGTCCTAACTTGGAACAGTCCAACCACAGCAGATAAGTTGTGGCATGTGGCATCTTCTCTTGAAAACTGTCGTAACATTCATAACATATATAACTTATTTTACCTCAGATACAGATTAGTACTTTGAAATAGTACTTGAAATCTGTGCTGTTTCCCAGTCTTGTGTTATTGTTTCTGTTTTTCACTTGTAAGCTGCCATGTTTGTTTAGATATGAACAAACCATGCCTTTCTCTGATTGGTCAGTCCACCTGTCAATCAGACAAATCTGAAATCAAGGGGACTGTATATGGTTCCAGACCTAAATGTATTTGTAAAGTATTGTCAAAGTGTGTAGTTTTGGCTGGCCAGGCATGGTAATAAAAATAATGCTCAAGGTTAGAATTGTAGAATTTTATATTGTATTGCGCAAGGACACATGCCACATTTAAAATTTTTGCTTCCCATCATCAAGCATCTAAATCCAATCTTAATTTATACACATTTTAGTTTAAATTACCATGGTTTACAAGATTTAAAACTTACAATTAAAACTCCCGCAGCACATTGTAAAACCAGCTATTTGTGGAAAAAAAGAGACTGAACGATTTAGACAGGTATTTTGTTGAGCGAGAACCAGAAGAAAATCATTGCCGGGGACCAACAATTTTAAAGTCGTTGGATGAAAACCATGTGTCTGTCATGGTTCAACATCAGAATGAAGTCACTCAGTGGGTGGGGTTTAGAATTCATTTTGAAACATGTTCTTCACTCAGGGTTCAAAATCCATTGCAGGCCCTTTAATTTCCATATATTCCTGAAGACCTACAGATGAAACCTGTAAAGTATTTTCTAAAACATAATTAAACAGATATGGTCGTCCCCTCTACTCCAGATCCCCGACCATATCTCATCTTCTGTCATCTTCAGTAATGTTTCAGAGTGATTTGGTCTAATTGAGCCTGGTTTTCCACTGGAGACACTTCTTTCTTTGCTATGGATTTGTTAAGCTTGAATGTGGAGTGAACCAGAGTCAGACATCAACAAATCTGATCTTAAACGGTGCCAGACCAACCAAGGCTCCACTCGCAGAAATAACTCAATTTATGCTGCAACCACAATTCAAGGTTGCTTTTTGTTATTTGACTTAATTATTGAGTGAGTTTATGATAAGTATTATGAAGTATCCAAATCAAAACACAACTTGGTCTTCAATTGTCTAAACCCTTGTGCCAGTGTGTGGGAGAAAATATAGTTTAACCGCAGCTGATTATAATTATAACGTGTTCTTGGCTCTGACAAATCACATGATTTAGCACATTGCTAGCAGCAACAACTAGCATGCTAACAGTATACATCATGTTTCATGGAGAATAAAACACTTATATAATTACATGCACACACCCTTAGAGCTGCTTAATAATATGTCCTGAGTCTCTTTTTTTTTTTTTTTTTTTTTTTTTTTTTTTTTTTTTTTTTTTTTTTTTTTTTTTTTTTTTTTTTTTTTTTTTTTTTTTTTTTTTTTTTTTTTTTTTTTTTTTTTTTTTTTTTTTTTTTTTTTTTTTTTTTTTTTTTTTTTTTTTTTTTTTTTTTTTTTTTTTTTTTTTTTTTTTTTTTTTTTTTTTTATGGGTACAGCCCAAGTGGTCAAACATAAATTACTTTGAATACTTTCTTTTCAACGTAACTAACGATGAACACCACTGGAACAGAAATAGACAAATAAATAAATTAGTAGGACGTAACTGTTGAATTATGTGAGAACTCTTATATTTGAGTTAGTATAAATTAAAGAGATTAAATCCATCTTGGAAAAGAATCAACATTTCGAATAATGCTAAAATGAGTGGGAAGAAGTAAAAGTCAAAATGAAAGCCAATCCTTACATCAAACACACTTATCTCTGTGTTTGTGGTTCTACTTTAGCCAGACACCATTACCTCACATCACATAGGCCTATACATTTAGAATCATTCTGCTGCTCTGCCTTTGAAAACAGATCTATGGGCTGCAGTTAAATTGTTTCCAAAAACCATGAGAGAAAAACTGGCAGCACTGATCCCGTTCCCAAACCAACATACCAAACGCATAATGGAGTATTTGAACGTGCCGGAGTCTCGTAAATGTAATCTCAACATAAACATTCAAGAAGTTATAGCACAGTTACCAAGCAATCATGTGTGTTTGGATATATAATGGAGTATAGAGTTTATATTGTGAGGCAAGCTGCACTGCAATGGAGGTCTGAAAGGCCAAGTAATCGATTCATTCTGAAGTTGCTTTGTCATGAACTTGGTTTGTGCATGATATCACAATTTTTTTTAAAGCGGAATGACAGCTATTGAAGTTCATTTTGTCTTGCACAGATATTATGCAATATTTACTTTTTTGAGCATTTAACCATGTTGTTGTCCCTTCATCAAAAACCTGGAGTTGTATTTTGCTTCATTCACGCTTGTTTAATTAATCCACTCATCCAAAGTTGTCTCTAATCACTCAGAAATGTTCAGTTTGTATTTTGCCCAAATTGGTGGGTCACCGGTAATGCTCCGGACTTCTCAGACACACTTTTTAAGCCCATAAACCATCCCTGGACTCGTTCTGCGGTCAAAGTGTATTCACAATAAGTGCACGGCTCTTTTAGAATAGCGTTAATGTTGCCTAAGGGCTTCATTTGTTTATTTTTTCATTGTGAAGTTTATAAAGTGTGTTTTCTATAGACATTATTTTAAGTTAGAAAATGTTGAAATACTAATCCCATGGAGACCAAAACCATGTTAAAGCCACTAGAATGTATAATATGTGTTCTATAAAATTTGCCACAATCACCAAAGGACGTACTCAGATGCCTAGAATAACTAGTGCGCTTGTGAATGGCCATAGAATTCATTCCCACCCAATAATGTGGTGTTTAAAGACGAGGTTGAGCCAGACTTGCTGGTTTTGCTGATATATGGAGTAACAGCAGTAAACAGCACTCATGGCTCATTATCTTAAATGGCTTAATGCTGACACTGTGTCTTAACATTTGCTAAACTTTTGACAAGCATCTATTGTCCAAGCCCAATAGTGACTTTTAAATACTGACCTGTAGTGAATGTGTTTAAAGAAATAATGATTAATAATACAGTAAGTGCTTTGGCCATTCTATCCTATTCAAATCTAAGGCGCAGCATGTCAAATCTGAATCAGGCTTGTTTATTTCAGTGATGCTATAGAAATAGAGGGGCTTATTGGTCGACTTTCATTTAGAACAAAATCAAACTTCCCTCATCTTAGATTAAAAGTTTTCTTTTAATGACTTTTTCTGTCACACACAGTAGCGACCCCCACTCTAGAATGAAACTGACAGCAGTCATGATTTCAAGCATCAAGTGTATTCTTGTTTATTTCAATAGTCTATTAAATTATTTGGCCTACTTTCTCTAAGATGTACTACCTTAAAGGAAAGAATTGAGCAAATGCAGTGTCATGGATTTAAAATGACATCTTGAAATCATCTCGTGACCCGCAGCTCTGTGTCGGGACCCATCTCCACTTTGGGAACCATTACTCTAGAACAGTGGTTCTCAAACTTTTCTTGCCAAGTACCACCTAAGATAGTATTTGGCTTTCCACCAGATCAAAAAGTTACAAGCTCGATAAATATATAGCTGGCATAAATATTCTGATACTATGATGCTACTGCAGTTTTAAGCAAGGATTTCTACATTATGTGTCAAGCACATACCTCCTGGCGGAGTGTGGAGTGTGTCGATCCTGTGTCTGTCTGTCCCAAGTCATCTCAACGCAGTGGGCTCCTTTTCGGGGCCCTTGTGTGGAAGTTTTGAAGTTCAAATGGCTGTGATCACATCTATTTAAATTTCATAAAATTCTTTTCAGTGCTTGATGCACTGTGACAGCTGTCTACTCTTGGAAGCATGGATGACAGAACTAGAGAACCACATCTCCTTACTGACTCAAACCCAGAGTCTCGTGAGCAACTCCTTGACATGGAGTGTCAAGGAGACATAAATCCAGGAGACATAAGTCCATGTCCATCACTCTGATGAATGATGATTAGATGCAACCGTAGCAGTTCCCGTTGTAAATTCCGCTCCTGCTGGTGCGGGATGCAGTCAGCCAACCTCTACCTATGTTCTGCATGATACATAGAGTTGTCATGGTGCAGCTAAACCAAAGGGCCCAACTTCTTCTACTCCCTCACACAACTAGTGCCTTGTTACAAATAGTAAACAAAAGAGAAAGTGTTCACATCATCATGCAAGTCCTAAATAGAGCTGTCAAATATATTTAACATTCTTGACCTGAATGAGATTCCATCAAGTAATGAGGAGTTACCATCCTCTTAGATCCAAAATTGTAGTAATTCCTAAAATAAATGAATGTGCAGATTTCATGTAGAATATCTCATAGACATGAAAGAATCTATTGGAGGTCGTGTAACTTGGTTGATATCAGTATTACTAACAAACCTAATTCCCAGACATCAAATTGATCTTGGTCAGTCTCAAATAGGCCTAGTGTCCCTAAAGAGTTAGGCCTTTTTGATATGCAAAACTTCAAGACAAGGAAGGGACTGGGAATTATACTTCTGAATGTATGTAGTATCACATCTAAATTAGATTATATTAATGTCTGGGCAAATCAGACAGACCAGATATATATCGGAGGTCGTGTAACTTGGTTGATATCAGTATTACTAACAAACCTAATTCCCAGACATCAAATTGATCTTGGTCAGTCTCAAATAGGCCTAGTGTCCCTAAAGAGTTAGGCCTTTTTGATATGCAAAACTTCAAGACAAGGAAGGGACTGGGAATTATACTTCTGAATGTATGTAGTATCACATCTAAATTAGATTATATTAATGTCTGGGCAAATCAGACAGATCCAGATATATAGTTGAAACCAGAAGTTTACATACACTATATAATGAGACACATACGCTTTTTTATTTCACTGTCTGACATGAAATTAGACTAAACTTTTCCTGTTTTAGGTCAATTAGAATTACTAAAATTATTTCTATTTGCTAAATGCCAGAATAATAAGAGAAGGATTTTTAAACACAATTTTTCATTACTTTCTTCAAAATCAGAAGTTTACATACAGTAAGATTACTATGCCAGTTTGGGAAAACACAGATGATGATGTCATGTCTTTGGAAGCTTTGGAATCTTCTGAGGTTTATTGACAAGATTTGAGTTAATTAGAGATACACTGTATATGTATTTGAAGGTACACCTGAAACACACCGCTTCTTTGTGTAACATCATCGGGAAAGGGTCCAAAACTTTGAAAGCCCTATGCAACGGCCTGAATCACACACAACTAATTTCTACTCTGACTAGACCTGACCCTAGAAATTTAAATAAAGGCACACTCACTGATGTAATCTGAATGAGCCCCAAATGGTGTTTTCCCACTGGATTTTAGTGACTGCTGTCCACTTGGGTGTATTCAAAATACAAAGTACAAAATACAAGTTAAAAAGACACATTCGAAATCATGTAACAGTTTAAATTCAAAATGATCATTTTATTATAGAAACAGACTTCAGCCTCTACTTTGAAACCTTTAGATTCACTCTTTTGCTCAGCCCTTCATTTCATAAAAGATGATGAATTTAAAACTCATCACTGTCAGAAGAGAACAACACTGTATAAAATGTATTTCTAAGGGGCTACATGATAGACTGCCTGAATATCTCACTTGTTTGCTGAACTTTGATACGGGAACTTTATATTCAAGATCTCATGATTGTGTACGTCTAAAAACTATCCACACTACAACTGATATAGGAAAAAAAAGCTTTCGGTTATTTTGCTTCCTGAAAATGGAATACATTTCATGGACATGCAAAACTGGATACACTGGTGCCACTAATGCACTTTAATAACATTTATACTACACCTGCACCTGTTTTTAATGTTTTAAATGGACAAGCAGTTATTTGTTTTGTTTGTTTTTGTTTGTATTGTACTGTATTTTAACGGGGCACTCGTGAAAAAGAGAGTCTGGTGCTCTCATTAGGCTCTCCCTGTATAAATAAAGATAAATGAAATAAAAATGAAAATAAAACCCAAACTATATCAGGTTTAAATCGGGGCTAGGGCTAAACCATGTCTTCAGTGAGAATAAGACAAAAAACATTTATAGATTTGTCTGTAAATTAAACAAATACATAAACTATAGGGGCCTCATGTACCATCAGAGACAGTACGTGTACCACAGTTTGGGAAACACTCTACACAATAAGGACTACATATTTTTGTAGTGAAAAAAACGTGTAGTGTTGTCTGACCAGGCTAATGTCCCTAAGCCTCTCTGAATGTAGTGGATGTATGAGGCAGGTCCCAGACAGTTCCACAGTGGAGCCTGTTATTATGAGGTCTACAGTGTGGACACAAAGTCACGTCTCAACCAAAGACTGGTGCTGAAACACTTCCTCCTGACCTCTGACCTCTCTTTGAGTCTAAAACCAAAATGTACAAACCAATTACTTAACCGCAAACCAACAACCATATGTTAAAACCAAACGTTGGCAGAATAATGGTCTAATTTGTTATTTTAAGTTTACAAAAATAATAGTTGTAGTAGCTGTGAATGTCTTTGAATGTCTTTTTATCATATCGCATCATATCATGGTAAAATGTGTTTTTTTCCCCAAAACCTTTTTTATTTCCTTTTTAAATTATACATTTTATTATCAGGTCCTGTATTATTAAAGCAGGCGATGTCATGAAGCAGGAGTTTTAGAGTTAACCGCTACCTTTTACCTTTTGTTCAGTAGAGATTGGAAATTCCAGGGCTGAAATGATCCAAATGATTCTAGTGAAGGTGTATGGATTTTAATAACACAGTGGAGCACTTCCTGCATAGCCAAGGTGGAACAGAGTGTTTTCATTTTAAGAGTTTGAGAGAAGAGGTCAGTCTAAATATGCAGGGTTTGTGTGTTAAACGTGTGAATGAAACAAAACACAACTCCAGGTATGTTTTTGATGAGGAAACCACATTATAACAGAGATCAGAAAACAGTTTAATATGGGTCCTTTAACACTGTGTGATCATCAGATTTACAGGTTATATATATCTACTTTCATCTCACTGTCTCACTGCATATTGACACACTCATAAAGATAATTCTATTGGTTGTATTTGGTTTGAGACATGTTGAATGTGTCATGTATGTCTTGGATTTTACATGTTACAAAATGCTGAGATAAGCAAGACTGATTGTAAAAGTGTGTGATAATTTTAAGTAAACAGCATAACAACAGGGTGGATCACGTCTTATATCTCAATGTGACCAACATATCATTAGGTTCTTCCCTCCCGAGATTACGTATTATTAGGTAAACCATTCCTAATCCGGAGCTCCATACATTCACCGCACTGTGTTCTCAAGGAATTGCGTAGCTAAAAGAGTCTGTCAGTGACCATGTTGTTGTATATTTAGACACTTTTCCACTGAGTAAAACTGCCTGGTTTTGTCTGGGAAGTTCCTGAGGTATAGCTGACTTCATACAAGTGACCCACATTTTGCAAGGGATTGTATTCATAATATTTTTTACTTAATATCTTAGTGTGAACAATTGATAAAAGCACTACATATGGCCTAGATAATAATTAGCATTTCCTATTGGTCAGCCTCCATTATGCTCTTTGTGAGTGACAGGTGGATTTAACCAATCACAGAGCTCATTTTCAGAAGTCGCAGATGCTTTAAAGAGACTGTACTGTTGTATTCATGTAATAATGTACAATTTGTCTTGCCCCAGACCATATATATTGTAAAAGCAGCTCCTAGAGTCAAAATGAGACCACTGTGTGCTGTCTGCATCTAATTATTAAATGTGTTTAATCACCGGTGAATCAGGAAGCGATGCGTAACGTAAACAGCTACCTCTACTCTGCTCACTACTCTGAAAATTATTCAGTTTATAAGAAAAAATAAGAAGCTTATAAACTGAATAATTAGACTGCAACAAACAAAGCCATGAATAAGTGTAGGCCGCAGTGGACAAACAGTAGCCCACTAGTTATGTTCCAAGTGTTGAATACAGTGATAAAACCAAAATCATTATTTGACCTCTAAGAAAACAAATTTTGTTGGTATCTAATCCACCCCTCTACAAAATACTTTATGCTAATCCTGCTCTGCTTCTCCTCCAGGATGATTGACAGCCGCTGATCCCAGGATGCCTGTGGTGCCGGTGGGCGGGACTTCCTCCTCCCACATCGTCCCCGTGTCTCTCACCTGCTCATGGCTCCTGCTGCTCTTCCACGCCGCGTTCGGACAGAAACCGGCCAAGCTGCCTCTGATTGGTCGAAAACCATTCATCGCCGCTTGGAACGCCCCCCTGGACATGTGCACCATTAAATACAACATCACTGCCAACTTTGAGAAGCTCTTTCACATTCACGGTAGTCCACGCGCCGACTGGACAGGCCAAAATGTTACGATATTTTACGCTAACAGACTGGGATACTACCCGTACTACACGCCACAGGGGGATCCAGTACACGGTGGACTTCCCCAAAACTGCAGTCTAGAACTACATTTGTTTAAAGCATTCCAAGATATCAACCATTTTATCCCAGCCGAGGATTTCCGAGGTCTTGCGGTTATAGACTGGGAATTTTGGCGACCGCAGTGGAATAGGAACTGGCACAAAAAAGACATTTACCGCAAAAAATCGAAAGAGCTGACTAGTAAGGCATATTTTAACGTAACTGCGGCGCAAATCGAGGAGCTAGCAAGACGGCGATTCGAAAAGAGCGCTAAAGCTTTCATGCAACGGACTATTCAACTGGGTACTCGCCTACGCCCCAATGGACTATGGGGATTCTACCTCTACCCTGACTGTCATAATTACAACCTCCACGAGGAGAACTACACAGGCTTCTGCCCCCTGTTAGAGAGGATGAGGAATGACGAGTTGCTATGGCTTTGGAACAGTAGTACGGCGTTGTTTCCGTCAGTGGCCATAAGGAAAAGCCACACCAATAGTATCAGTAACTTGCACTTTTCACAGCACAGGATCCGGGAGGCGACAAGGGTGGCTTCACTGACCTCAAAGGAGTACGACCTGCCCACTTATGTGTATCTGAGGATGGGGTACAGGGACGAGGCGCTGGCTTTCCTCACTAATGTAAGTGTGTGCAAAAAGACAGATCATTTCCTCATTTTAGTTGACATGTGAAATGTGTATTTGGCCAAATGTTATAACCTGGGAACATTTGTCACGAGCACTGGTGAACTTGCAATCTATCTTAAAGGGCCCATAGACTAATAATAAAGGGTGAAACAAAACACAACTCCAGGTATGTTTTTGATCAGGTAACAACATTCTAACATGGCTAAAAGCTCACGAGTCAATTTTGCGTAATATATGTGTTTATGTGCAGACCAAAATCTGATCATGGTCTGATTTCTGGAAGTATGATTTCTGGAGTATTGAAATATCATGTAAACAGTTAACGTATGAGTGTTGTTTACACCTGTACAGGTTTTGACAAGAAAAAATATGAAAAAGGTCAAACTAATGTGACAAAGACAAAAATTAAACGCTGTAGCTATTTCAGAATTAACGGCATTTCCTCCAAATACAAGAGTTACTCTAAAAATCCATTGGTTAACTGACACATGTCACCAGGTGTTTTGATGATCATATTTCTCTTGGGCAAGTAAACACACACCAACAATCAGATCTACATATTGGGTTATCTGATTATTCCAGATCGAATTGTTGAGTTTTTTCTAGCCATATTAGACAGGTTAGAAACCAAGATGAATGAAAGATCATGTTGTAGGGGGTAATCATTAACATGTGGTTTATCTATTATTCATTTGGCTTTGTTCATTACTGCCATCTAGTGATATAGTAGCTGTGGTTCAATTTACAAGCACTGTCATATATATAATGCAGTACAGTTACCAATATTTTCTCTAATCCACCACTAGAGGGAGACAACTCCATCCACATTTGACAGGGCTCTGTTTTATTGTATTTCTATCCTGTTGGGGACATCAGCCAGAGAGGTCACCATAACTGAGACGTCACAAGGACAAGATTCTATGTGGTTGCTCTTGTGACACAAATCTGTGTGTGTTTTGTGCAGAAAGACCTGATCCACACCATTGGGGAGAGTGCAGCTCTGGGGGCAGCCGGCTTTGTGATCTGGGGAGACTTGAACCTGACCTCGTCCAGGGTGAGTTTACAAGCTGTACTGTCATCACTGTTCATTATTTAGTTTGATATTGTTACACAGACCACAATGTCTGCCTGTTAAAGACACATAATTTGTTCTTGCAGACAGTGTGGATGTCAGACCCAACAAGAATGCAGTTGTGGTTTTGCAATTACAATGCACAATTCAACAAGGAATTCTATACAAATGTATCACAATGAGGACATTGTTTATGGGCCTTCTAACCGCATGACAGTAAATAGTTTAACCTTTTATTTCCTAGTGCATATAAGTAAGTGCATATTTACATATTTGTCAAAGCAACCCACAGAAGTGTTTGACAACTGCTTTAAAACGGTAAATGAAACACAATCATGCTTTTCACAAAATTTAAAGAATAGGTATTTTCCATTGATTTTCTAGGACTCCACGAGGAGGACACATATTATGCAAAATTTACTTAGGCATTATTATAAGTTCTAAAACATGGAATGCAAACGCAAAGGTACTCAAAAGAATGTTTAAATACCAATCATATGTTTCCTCTACAATTCTTTGGCGTGTACTGAACCCCTCCATCTTGCCTCCCCAGCACAACTGCACCAAAGTCAAGCACTTCCTGAGCCATCGCCTGGGCCAGTACATCACCAACGTCACCCGGGCCGCCGAGCTCTGCAGCGACTCCCTGTGCCAGAGCAACGGCCGCTGTGTTCGAAAGAACCCCCGTGCCCGCCATTACCTGCACCTCAGCCCCCTCACCCACCGCATCAACCCGTCCGGAGAGGGGGATTTCACCGTCACAGGCTGGCCCTCCACACAAGACCTCCAGCTGTTCCGGGACAGGTTCAAATGCCACTGCTACGAGGGCCACGAGGGGGAGAGCTGCGACAGCATCAATATAGTGAAGGAGGAGGACGATAAGGGACGGAGGGAGGAAGAGGAAGAGGAGCAGGAGAGGAAGAGGACGGAGTGGGAAGACGAGCAAGGCGAGCACTATGAGGGGAGAGAGAGTGCGGCGAGGGTCAGTATGAGCAGCGCTAGGCTAACGGCAGTGATGCTAGTGTTGTATGTGTTTGTGTTGAGGGCACATTTATGATTTATATTGCTTTTTCACACCAAATGAAAATGTATTTGAATGCGTTATTGACTTAAAGGGGCAAAACCTTCCTTTCTGCAGAGTTATATGTTATTATGGTATTGAGGTACACAAATAAGATTGAATCAACTATATGACTATCTGGGATAAACAAAAAACTTTTCACACCAAATAGACCTACCACCTCAGAAAACAGTTTGCCTTGAAAATATCACCAAATCCAAACCAGGTCTAAAACAGAACTATTCAAGGTCTAGAACTGATACTTTGCACCTGATGTCATTTACATTCCCTGGGGGGATGAAGCTAACTTAAGACACTGCTCTGTCTGAAGCACTGTTACTCAAGTTAGACTTTAATTTGAGCTTTGTTTTCACACAAAATGACCAAAAAGCTTTTTAGTTGAAATTCAAACACCTAAACAGGACCATGAATGCTCATGTTGATCGCAGGCTCCGGAAAATGTGTTGTTTAAATCCATTTTGTATTTTTTCTTGAGTTTTCAGACAATCTAAAAACTCGATGTGCGTATTGTGTCACCATGGCAACTGCTGAACATTTCTCCATAGACATACATGCAGTACCCCCCAGCGTGATGTCACTGCAAATCAATAGGTCTAAACTACTAGACAAGGATAAAACCCCCCAAAATATATCTTAGACTATAAATTCAGCATATATTTGAAGTGCAGATGTATTTGCGTACCACCTCAAGAAGTTTGAGAGCCACTGGTCTAGGCTACAGGGATGGAACCAAACCTTTGCTGTGAGGGGGGGAGGCTAATCACTCTGCCACTGTGAACCCAAGAATGTTTCAATTTTGTAGTCCAAAAAAGCCAAAAAAGTAAGATGTCAGTGTCAACAAAACACATTTTTGAATACTCTGATGTGGAAACCATGTGTATGCAACATAAAACATTGGGCTATAAGGATTTTATGGGATTGTTGCAGCTCCTAATGGTCTACAGCATTACACAAATTCAGGTGGTCACAACAAAGCAATCATTAAAGGTGCGCTATGTAACTTTTTGGTGGAGTGTTTTGGTGTAGCTGGGATGCTACACAATATGGCATTAAACTTATCTATCTTGCATTTATTACATTACAGGTGTTTATATTGCTGAAGCATACTTTGAAAATGTATGCATTCTTACTGTGAGCGGGCTCGCTTCTCCACTGATAATACCTGTAACTTGGCTTGGTTGCATCACCTGCTTGTCTTCTTGGAGCTAGAGGGGGCATTTTACTTGTACGGGGTATTACCTTTGTTTAGCTAGTACGCTCCTCCGTTCAGATAGATATAAGGCAGTGTCCAGCAGTGATCAGACCAGAACAGAAGAAGCGTCTTGGATGAGCAGCGAAACGTCTTCACTCCTACAACTTTTTGTCCAGTTGACAGATTTGAATTTTTCTTTGACTATGGATCGTACGTGGACGATGAGGATTACACAGACGTGGTAGAAAGCTCAAAAAAATCGATTTTGCATAATACCCCCTCTTTAATGCTATACTGTGGAAGGTTCCAGGCAAAGAACATCTCCATGGAGACAAGCAGATGACGAATCCTTCACCCGAAAAGATACACAGCGCATCTTTAAATATTAGTGGATTTAGAAATAAGTATCATATTTTTGTACTGTGTTTTCTACATTGGATGAGCCTGAATGCCTATGTTTATTTTATATACATATAAATATAATGTACTAGTCTTTTTTCAACATGACAGCTACCTTCTGAACTTAGGTGCTTTATCAAATTGTGTTTTTTAATAGTTTTCATTTATAATAGAGAGTTATATAAAATGGCTAGAACCAAAAATGCGCAGCTCCAATCATCTCATGTACTGTAGGTTTGACAAACACTGAATACAACCTGCAAATCCACGTCTACATAAGTTTGGGACACTGCATAAAACGTAATTAAAAACTAATTACTATGGATTTGTTTAAATATATTTTGTATTTTTGTTTTATAAATTCATTGCCCTGTCCAATTTAGGAAACTGAAACTAAAATACTGAAAATTAAATAAGCAAAAAGTGCCAATAATAATATAATTTTGATTTATGTTTAGAATTTGAGTGTCCCAACTTTCTGCAATGGGTTTGTAAATGGTGGCACATATTTAGTATCTTCTGTGCAAAAATTATTTAAGTATACCAAAAGTCTTAAAGCATCAAATATTAGTCAAAAGTAAAAAACAAAACAAAACAAAAAAAACAAAAAACAAACAAACAAACAAACTGAATCAATTTGTTCATCTCAGAAAAACTGCACTTATTGTGGTTGAATCATGAAGATTGTAAACCAAATATGCAACAATAATGTAGCACATACATGAATGTAATGCACTGCAAATAAACACTTTTGAACTATGCAATTGTGAGTTTGTTTGTTTACTTATCAAAAATACCCAGAATTGAATTTTCTTTCTTTCACAACATGTCTGAGTAACCCTCTATTATTAGTCTGTCTACATCTGCAGAGCTCGAAATGCTCTGTTCCACCTCATGATGTCATGTAACAGTAGTTTCCAACTGAACAGATTTTACTTTTTGTTCAGTAGAAATTGGCATTTCCAAGGCTGAAATCATGTATATGGAGTTTAAAAACACAGTGGAGCACTCCCTGCTTTACCACATGACATCACAACAGAGTGTTTTCAGTTTGAGAGAGGAACACAGCCTAAATATATAGGGTTTATGTGTTAAACATGTGTGAATGAAACAAAGCACGACTCCAGGTCTGTTTGTGACGAGGAAATAACATTATAACATAAATCAGAAAGCGGCGTAATATTGGAAAAGTGAGACCCAAAATTGCATCTATGGAATGCATTTTCCAGAAAAAATTGTTTTACCCCAGTGAGATATACTATGTATATTTTCAGTGCATTTTTAGGCATTTTTAGTATTTTCTGACAGAATAAAGGGCTGTGATGAAATGTGTACAATTTCACATGTTTACTGTAAATTGTCACATGACCAGAGATGGTTATGTGAAAGTTACACGTTGAAGAGAAGATGACGTCCAGAATTATCTCAAATAAAAGGGTATCAAAATGATTTAAATTTAAATGATAAATGCATTTGCAATGACTCCACTTCATTTTGGTGAGTGAAGGGTGGAAACACAGGGTTGGTCACAGTTGTGACTGGTGGGATAGAACATTGCACCAGAGAACAGGGCACTATATATAACATCACACATATTTCTTAGATAAAATAAATGTGTTATCTCTATCTCAACTGTTTGAAATTCATGATATGTCGGATGAAGGTGATGTATGGAAGATAATTTGTTTCATCAGATTTTAAATTTTAAATCCTGTTGAATTTCTCACTTTGAATTTTTGAACCGGTGCCGTTTTACAGGCGCCATTTTAGACACTAAAGTCCATATTTTAACAAGTTTGCTCTAAAATGTCACAATAAGGCCAAGGATGTTGAGTACAGACTATATAAGACCCTTTCAGACAGTTTATTACTAAAAAAAAGTGAATTTGGTGTTTAGTTCACATTTGATGTTAAAATGTCATTACAAATAAAAGTGTCTAGTATCTCAGTGACTAAAGTCAAAATAGAGAGGGTTTTTTGTTTTTTGTTTTTTTTTTTACATTAATTTGATCAAAAATCTCTTATGGCACCTTTAATTCACACTGAAATGTATTTGTATTGTGTGACCAAACATAAAACTTTTTTGACAATTTTCATTAAAAAAAAACAAAAAAAAAAACATGTCAAAGTGCTACAAATGGCACATGATCATAATTTCAACTTTGGGGAAAATGTGGAGATTATTATCCTCTGAGAAACAAGAAGTGTACTGTTAGCATGCTAGCTGTTGTTAGGAGTACTGTGGCTCATCTTGGTAAATAATTACGATGTTCAGAATGTGTTAAGGAAGTGAGGAATGACTTTTCACCGCTGCAAACTGTTTCAAATGACTAGCCCTAGTTGTTTTTTCATGTTTTGAAGAATCAGGAACAGTGTTTTTTTTTTTTTGTGTGCATTATTCATTCATTCCATACTTGGTGAAGAACCACTCATTCATTCCATACTTGGTGAAGAACGTTCTACAGTCAGCTGGGGTAGAGTGATAGAAGCAAGGCTGCCAGTCTGCGGCATCGGCCCCTCTGACCAGCACCCGTCACTGTCATATACCTTATAGAGGCATGTCTTGCCCAAGGACACAATGATGGCCCTAGACAAAGCTCTTTGTGGGCTCCTCATTTGCCAAATTCAAGTTTCTATGTATTCCAAATTCAAGGAAAAAAAAATCCATCATTTTAATTTAGTCTTCTATGAAAGTGCATTTTTAGAAGTTCCTCGTTTTAATGTGTTTGTTGCTCTGAAGACAAAATAGTCTCAAATGACAGTATTAGTGCCTGATAATCACTCAAAGCATTATTTTAATAGAGGACATGTTCACTGCACATTCATATAACAAAATATATCCAAAACTGTGATTTGTATTTTGTTTAAATTAAACATTTCTAAAGTGAAAGCAGAAGACTTCTCTGAAAATGTGACT
>KN468898.1:15174-55129 GCA_000787095.1 Periophthalmodon schlosseri | reverse complement strand
TTTTTTTTTTACGTAAAAAAAAAAAAAAAAAAAAAAAAAAAAAAAATTAAGATGATTTTAAATTACTATTAAATACTGTTTTATGCATTTTGTATTTGTATTCATTTTATTAGTATTTATTTCTGGGTAATATACTACTTTGTATAGACTAGTAGACATATATTTTCAAACTTTTTAAACTATAAACTATAAATAACCAATTTTTTGCAGTAGAGTATCAAAAACTGTTACATTCTCAGTTATTAGTTATGATTACAGAATCATGGAACTGTGTCATTATTGCTGGAGATGAGCTTAACCAGCACTTTCCTAAAGTCCAGATGTGCTTTTGTCATGTGCACTAACAGTCAAAAAACCCAAAAAACAAAAAACTTTTTAAATGCTTTTGTTTTTCTTAACGTTTACTTCTTTCTACATTTTATATACACATGGAAGACATCAAATATATGATGCAAAATATATGGAATTGGGTAGTAAGGAAAAAGTAAAATAACTCAACTACGAATTTTAAATATTTTTTAAATTCAAATCCTCAAAGTTGCCACCGTTTGCATTGTTGACAGTGTTGCGAACCCTTGGCCTTCTCTAAATGAGCTTCGTGATGAATTCACATGAAATGGTTTTCACTTCACTGCTGTGCCTCGTCAGGGTCAAGAAATGTCAAATGTGCTAAGCACTGATCAAAGCAAAGGGCGGCTCTTTGTAAAATTCTAAAATCTATAATAGTTAGAGTTATTTTGAATGAAGTTTTTGGTTACTACATTCTGTATGTCTCCTCTCACAGCTTTTTGTCTTCAGAGACAAACTACAATGTAAGTAATCATAGAAATAAAGAAGTATAAATGTGTGTCCAAACTTTTGACTGGTAGTGTATGTGATAAAGAACAATTATTTAAGTGAATAAAATGCATAGCTCAGTCAGATGGCCAATGTCCAAAACCAAATTTTTTTTGGCAAAAAGCCTTTGTCAGATCTTTTTTTTTCTTTGGACCACAGTACACAAAATGGTTGCCAGCCCAGCTACTCATATCCCCCTCCAACGAGTGTGAGGTCCCAGTGTGAGGTCACCCAGTGACTCCTATCCCTGATGGCTGTGGTGGTTGCAGTGAGTGAAACTACACCTATCGCTGTAAGAGCTTTAAGCATCCTCACACTGGAGAAGAAATACCCATCAGAGGAATCATATCCTGATCATTTATATGATCACCTGCCCCTGTGGTAAGTCCTATGTGAGTAAAACAATGGCAACCATTTTGTGTACTGTGGTCCAAAGCAAGAAAAAGAAATGATCTGATGAAGACTTTTTGCCAAAAAAATATCTAAAAAGAAAATGTTTTGGAGATTGGCCATCTAAGTTTGCTATGTGTATTTTTCACTTTGAGGTTGCTGCTCCTTGCATTTGCACCTCTGTAAGGACATTGGTGTGCGTTTTCTGTTTCATTTGAAGGAACAGTTATTAACAATGTAGAGTAGATCCACATCACTGAATACTTGGTCTGAATTACATAGTAAGATAATAGGGTCTTATGGCACAATGCAAGCTTTGAACTATCAAAAAAAGCTTTATATTAATAAATATACATACATACATACACACATACACACACACACACACACACACACACACACACACACATACACACACACACATACATACATACATATATACATACATATTTGGATTCTCAGTTGAAATCCTCATTTGAAACTGTACTATACTTTCAGAGGCATCATCATGGTCCTATCTCTTCTGTCTTTGCTCTCCTTCCATTTGGCCCTTTCCTTACCCCAAACCGAACCCCCACTATTCCCGAATTACCCTTTTATTTCCGTATGGAATGCCCCGATGGACAAGTGCTCCCTACCTCTGAACATGGCACCATTTCAGAATGTCAGCTCCCCCAAGGACCCGGGGCAATTCCTCACCCTCTTCTACGACAGCAGGCTTGGACTATACCCAAAATACCATCACATGCGAGAGCACTGCGGAGGATTGCCCCAAAATGGCAACCTAAATGCCCATTTGACTAAAGCTGCAATTGACATTGACAAACACATTTTCCGGGATTCCTCACCAGGACTGGCTGTGATTGACTGGGAAAGTTGGCGCCCCCTATGGGATCAAAACTGGATGTCAAAACGTATTTATCAAAATTTCTCTATCCTGCAAATTCTGGAAAAGGAACCTGAACTATGTGGCAAGACTATTATTGATGAAGCTAAAAGACAGTTTGAAAGTGCCGCAAAGAGATACATGCAGAAGACTTTAAAACTTGGTAGGGAAAAATATCCAAATTATAGATGGGGGTTCTATCTTTTTCCTGATTGCTACAACTATGATTGGAATAAGGAATATGACTATACAGGGAAATGCTCCAAGAAGACGCAAGAGCAGAACAACCAGATGTCATGGCTGTGGGAGGCTAGCACGGCCCTGTTTCCATCCATTTACCTGGATGTAAAACTGAGAAACTCGCCCCGTGTGGTTAAATTTGTCCAAAACCGTGTCCAGGAGGCGATGAGGGTGGCTGCTCTGCCCCATGAGAACCACTCTCTCCCAGTGTATGTCTTCACACGGCCACTCTACAGAGATCAGAACAAAGTCTTCCTCAGTGAGGTGAGGAGTAAAGGGGAGGAGGGGCGGGGTCTGGATGACTAAAGGGGGGAGTTTTTTTTTGTAACTATGAACTTACCTAAAGAAGGACAAAAGTGGAACATATACACCAGTTTGAGAGCTCCAGTATAGCCTAGCCCTATTATATTTTCTGTCATATTGTATTTGAGTTTAATCACATCATTAGATACAATACTGTCTTCTTCTTGTTTGTAATCACCACATGTTTTCTTTGTACAGACTGACCTGGTGCACACGGTTGGAGAGAGTGCTGCTCTGGGGGCCGCTGGGATCATCATGTGGGGGGCCTCAAGCGACTACAACAACGCGGTGAAACTACTACGACAAATATTTTTTTTAGATCTTCAAATATGTAAAAACAGGAACATTAAAATGACTAGTCAGATAGTTACATCACAAGTTCCTCTTTGTCCACAACCACAGAGTTTATCTAGGGTGCCAGAAGTATGAACAGCAGATTCAATTTCATGTAAGGTAATGTATATTTTTAGGAGAACTAGAGCAGGTTTGCAAGAGGGAGTGTTTATTGTATGAATAAATGGAGAAGTGATTGTTAATATGGCATCATGCTGTGTTATATTTATTAAAAACAACACATGAAGGAACAGAAAAGGGAAAAAAAGAAATTGTACATCATATTCACACTAATCTACACAAAAGAAAAAATCCAGAAGCCAACTGTTTTTATTATGTAATGTTCTATATAAAAAAGTTGTATTTATTTGAAACATGAGTGAATCTCCAATGAAGTTCATCTGGTCCTCCATTAATTTATTTTAATAGATTATTTTTTCAGACCAAGGTTTTAGTAAAAGAAAAAGTCAAATCTGTCAACTGAACAAAAAGTTGCTGGTCATCCAAGCTGCTTCTTCAGTTCTGGTCAGATCACTGGTGGACACTGCCTCATATGCTTTATACTAAGTGTGAACGGTGCCTGTGTCATATTTAGCATCAGGCACAGTTCACACTTTGTATAGCTCATTAAGCGTAGCCTACAAACAAACTGAGCAGCGAAACATCTTAACTCCAACAATTTTTTGTCCAGTTGACAGATCTGAATTTTTCAATACCTGGACGGCCGTGGGATACACAGACAGACCAAGGTTTAGTTTGTTTTCATACCTGACAGTTTGAACTGCTCACATCACGTGACCACTGTGATGAAGACCACTAGTGAGCAGTCGAAACTGTTAGGTAAAAAACAAACTAAACCTTGGTCTGAAAACAAATCTTATAAAATAAAATGACTGACTCTCTATCATCTCTTTTAGGCATCATGTGAGGCCCTCTCCTCATACTTATCCTCCACTCTGGGTCCGTACATGGCTAACGTCACCGCGGCGACCTTCCTCTGCAGTCAGGTGCTATGTCAGGGCAAAGGTCGCTGCGTCAGGAAGAACTACGAGTCCGCCCACTACCTGCACCTGAGCCGCACCCACTTCAAGGTCTTCGGGTATAACACTAAGTATGTGGCAATGGGCAAACCCTCCAGAGATGAGCTGAAACATTGGGAGGACCACTTCACCTGTCAGTGCTATGCTCAGAGCTGTGAGCCCAAACTGGTGCTGCCAAAATGCATCCAAGAGATCTGGGTTTAATGGCCCGAAGGGTAAACAGCACCCCCTACTGGATCAATGAAAACGTAATTACAGTAATTCAATAAAGATAATATATTTTGATTGTATAATATAAAACATATATAACCATGAGTTAAATGTTGTTTTATTTAAAGGTATGCTATGTAACTTTTTCTGGTTGAGGGTTTGTCATGGAGATGTTATAGATTTTTCCTGGATTGTTCCACAGTATGGTATTAAACTTCACCTTTCAGTGCTGTTATGCTCAGAGCTATGTGCTCAAACTGGTGCCTCCAAAAACCGTCCAAGAGATGTGGGTTTAGAGGATGAAAGGGTAAACAGCACCCCCTGCTGGTATAATGAAAAAGTTATCCCATAATAGGAGTCTATTGTGATTTTAGAATACAATTTAATATAATAAATTATATCATGTTATCCTAGTTTTTAAAATCTATTTAAAATCTTGCTCTAAATCTTGCTTTAAATCTTGCTGTCTATCTAGGCCATCTACCCAATTTTTCCCATGTATTTGAACAAAATTTGTCACACCCCAGTACAGATATATTGTATAAGAAGCTCTTGAGGTCAAAATATATCCTCTGTGCAATGTCTGCATCTAATTATGAAGTGTTTTGATCAGGAAGTTCACATTAGCATGCTAGTTGTTGTTAGCTTTATCATGCCTGAAAAACTACTCTGATCTTTGAGAGTTGTGAAATACGCTTATAAACTGATCATGGTGAATAATGAGGATGCTCAGAATGAAAGATAAGGAAGGAATATCTTTTACTGCTTAAAATGAAGTCGCTGAACTAGTGTTTTTCACATTTTTAAGACGGTAAATATCAGGTACAGGACCTTTAATGTGTATGCAGACATGTATACAATAAAATCAGATACACTACGCTAGAAACTTTAATTAAAAAATACAAATATGGATTTAGATATCGCAATTTGTCAATTCTGAAAAATGTGAAATATTGTGTTTATTAGTGTAGTAATAATAGTAAGTAAAATGAGGTCATGACAAACATACTGCATAAAAATCAGAAACACAGGAGCAGAATTATACAGTGTGAGGCGGTGAGTTTATTTACTGACAAAGGACTTCAAAGTGTTTAAAACCAAGCACACGATGACATGAACAAGAGTGACGCAACACAGTGTTCACATTTGAAGAAAATGATTTATGGTGTGGTGTTACACAGACGGGACTGCACTCCAAACTGTCATAGGAATATTAACATATGTACTAAGACATCAAGTGGTTGATATAAGAATCAGGATTTCTTTCTAGTAATTATTATTATTTTATTTGATAAAATAAGTTTTTTGTTAATAATTTAATTGAATGTTGATATGTGATAGCCCTTCCATGCAAAAACAGGAGGTGAATGTGTAATTTCAAAAATCACATATAGCATTTTATTTTAAACACAAAACCTTCATTTTTGACCAAATAACTGTAGATTTCTCTAATACTATAAAATGTACAACAACCATTAGCTGTTTCTTGAGTCTTTTTATATTGTAATGACCCATGTAATCACCCATAGGTGCTCCTTCAGTTCTGGTCAGATCACTGGTTCACACTGCCTTATATCTGTTTGAAGAGAGGAGCACTGAAACTAACACACCTGTTTGTGTACAGTTTCTGTTTGTTGACTAGGTCTATTGAACTGCACAAAGTGTGAACTGTGCCATATTTTCATAATCATTCAGGCCCCTAATGAGTGCTCTCACACCTATTAGCATACGGGCTAGGCCTATTGTTTTCCTTGTTTTGATTTAGGTCTGATGATGGAGCTATAAATAGGAGGTAAATTATGTCAAAGGCCCCAATTCCTGTTCAGAGATGGATCGTCTTTCCTAACAAAAATGGCCTCTTTAACTCCCCTCTTAAACCATTTATTTTTTTTGGCTAAGATCTGTACCTCACTATCTTCAAAGTTGTTGATACTAACAATGTTGACAGTCTTTTACTCCATATATGAACTTACAGGGACCTAGGTAAAGAAAACCAGCCCTCTCTCATTCACCAGGTTTACTCTTGGACTGAAGGAGGGATGTTTGACTAATTTCGGAATCATATTTCGATAAAGTTTATTGCAGTGTAGTAGTCATGGGTGTGTCATTGTCCCAGAGTGAACCATAACCCAGCGACATAGCACCTGCCCCATACCTTCCCATGACTAACAACATTTGACTACTTCCTTTTAACCGATTACTCATTACTGCATTACTTAACTAGTAGATTTCCGTTCAAAAGTACTGCATTCTTGGCGTGCCGTTGCAAAATCCAGTGGAAATTACTTAAATGTCCACAGAGTAAACTGATTCTTGAACCATCCTGAAGACAGGAAGGATGTGTGCAAAAGGGCGTCCCAAACAACAGCACCCATCTGAACATCTCTGTCAAGAACACCCAGCGCTGACAAGTTCATACATGTGCTCTGGCAATAACTCAAGTCTTCTTCATACTTCAAAAACACACGCTGGAGGCACCCAAGGGAGAAGGAACGTCGCGTTTACAACCAACAAGTGAACATTTGAAGAGTGATTCTGACCACGAAAGGCTAGAACAATTTACAGGTGGGTGCAACAAAACCGTAATTATCCAGTAAAGGTGCAGGGGTGTATTGGGTGTAACACTGTGTAGTGCATTATGGGAGCTGTCATTGTAATGTTATTGGGGTCAGCTGGGGCAGGTGAGGTGAAGTTTATGGCATGTTTTACTAGACCATGTATAATTAACAAATCGTAATCTTTGAGAAGCCTGCAGTCAAAAGTATGACTGTAAAAGTCAATGTAGGAGCATGGATGTACTCAAAACTAGTCTAAAAATGTTGTACAAAACACTATATGAAATCAAGATAAAAGCATTAATAAAAACAAAATCTGATATCTGTAATGTATTGACTTGGCTTAGTTTTGTAAGCGAATATTAATATGATCAGGCCTATTATTAAACCTATTCTAAATATTTACTTGTATGGTACTACTTGGGTATTGTGTTTATATGTCCCTGATCAATTCACTGTTGCAAAGAGGCAAATATTGTGAAATTACTGCACATTTGACACATGGGCGAGTAAAGAAAGATAAAAAAAATACTGCCCAAAAAGTTTTCAATTCTGTAATTTCTGTCAAAATTTGAAGCAAGTTGCAACAATCAAATTCGCTTTAGTTATCTTTGTGTTTTTTTTTCTGAAGTTAGTGTCATTTGTCTCTATTTCAATGACTTTTCTTTTTACATTTGAAACATTAATCCCCTAATTATAATAAAATGACTTTATAAACATCTCTCTGTAGTACATTTGACCTTTGTAGTGTACATTTATATCCCAGACTGAAGAGGAAACTCGAAGCCACAGTGTATTATCAGTATCAAAGCCCAGACAGTGAAACCAAAGCCTCTTTCATTCCATCTCAAACATGTCAACTATTCCTGAGCTGGCTTTGTGTCCCCAGTCCTATATATGTGACCCTGCATGTGGTGTCTGGTCCACACGTGTGAAGAGGGAGGAGGCTCATCGATGCATGTTTATTTATAAGACGACATTTCTATTTATATATATGCGACATTATCACAAACACATTACTTAAATATGTCTCAAATATGTTCAATTGCGTGTGGTTATGTTGCTTGAAAAACATGCATTCTTACTGTGGGGTCTCCTTTCCACAAATCTGACCTGTAACTTGAACTGACTGCGCCTTCTGATTATCTCCATGGAGACAGACAAGTGTAATTTCATACTGTGGAACATTCTAGGCAATGCAACAACCTTTCTATTTAAGCAAGTGACAGACGCTCCATTAGAAAAGTTACACAGTGCATTTTTAAGTTCTGCCCATGTGTCTTGTCTCTCTTTCCACCAGCCCTGCTCGGCCCGACTTGGCCTGGTTGCGTGTCGATTACGCTGTAGAATCTGATACTGTATCCATGGAAACTGCCCACAACAAAGCAATATCCATGGAAACTGTGGTAACCATGGATTCTGCCTGCACTCTGACCAATCAGTGACAGAACAGTTTAATACCTGCTTCTAACCAGGCCAAAAATGTACCTGGTGCCAGTTAAGAAGGGCTAGTGGAAACATTCCAAATCGGGGTCGAGTGGAGTAGAGCCAAACTGGGTGGAAATGAGTTTTTTCTTTATATCTTGAAAACTAACCAAACTCTTTTTGTTCGTCCTCTCTAGATCCAACTCATATTACGTCATGAAGTATCCCAAACATACCACCTCCATATTTACAATCTCATTCTTACTGTACTGTACCGAAGCCTTACCCAGAACTGCCCCTCCCTTAGACCCGGGTCATCCCTTTCTCTTCATGTGGAACGCCCCGTCCGAGCTGTGTGAAGTCCGATTCGGGATGCCTCTGGACCTGTCCTACTTCCACCTCATCAGCAGCACTTTGAAATCCACCACCAACCAACCCATCTCCATATTCTACACTGACCGATTTGGCATTTTCCCTTATATCGATGAAGATACCGGCGAAATGTACGACTATGGCTTACCGCAGTTGGTCGATTTGAAAGAACACCATAATCTTGCAGAAGACGATATTGAATACTACATCCCTATCGACAAACCTGGACTAGCAATTTTGGATTTTGAAGAGTGGAGGCCGCAGTGGATTCGGAACTGGGGAAGCAAGAATATCTACAGAGAGATTTCCATTGAAACCGTTAAGAAGAAAAATGCTTCTCTAACTGACGACGAAGCGGAAGATCGTGCCAAGATGGTGTTCGAACGTGCTGCAAAAAGATACTTCCTCCGATCGATAAATGTAGGGAAGAAGCTGAGACCCAAAAGACTATGGGGTTACTATCTATATCCGGACTGCTATAACTACGATTACAATCAGGATATGGTTGGTTATACAGGGGAGTGTCCAGAGATTGAACAAGTGAGAAACAATGACCTCTTGTGGCTGTGGAACGCATCTACAGCGCTGTTTCCATCCATTTATCTGGAGGAGGTTCTGAGGGATTCGATGCAAGCAAGAATGTTTGTGAGGCATAGGGTAAAGGAGGCTATGAGGGTTTCTACGCTTCCAAACAGAACTTACTCCATACCAGTTTACGCCTACATACGGCCCGTGTACAAGGACAGTGTGGACCAGTACATGTCCGAGGTGAGGAACATAGAAAGTGGTTCAATGCTTTATAATCTTTTTTGAGTGGGACCTGAATGTTGAGGAAATGTAAATGTTCTTACCTGATGTCATACGTGTTTGACCTGTTTCAGTTTGACCTGGTGAACACGATCGGAGAGGCGGCTGCTCTGGGGGCAGCTGGAGTCGTGTCCTGGGGAGACATGAACATCACTGACAATGAGGTGAACACTCAGCTGCAGTCACAGCTGTTTTATGTGCTTTTGCATGTGTCTGATTCACTCCAAAATGGTGAATAGGACACTTCAGGTCAGGTAGACTACTCACATGTAGAAGCCAGACTGAAAAATGCAACTGTATGAACTGCTGAGTCTGATCTGTACCTCCAGTGTGACTTCTCGGCTCTCTCTCCACAGGACTCTTGTTTTGACACTCGCCGTCACTTGGAGCAGGTGATGAACCGTTACATCCTAAACGTCTCCAGGGCGACGCAGCTGTGCAGTGAGGCCCTGTGCCAGAGCCGGGGCCGCTGCATCAGGAAGCAGTGGGACAGTGACCTGTACCTCCATCTGGACCACCGGAGGTACAGCATAGACAGGCTCAGGAGAGGGGGCCCCCTGGTGGTGAGAGGGGGACTGTCCCAGGATGATGTGGACTACTATGACAGGTGGTTTGACTGTATGTGTTACACGGAGCAGCCATGTAGAGCTCCGGTAACACTTAATATCATCAATGAGGCTTTTGTTACAAAACAGGGAAACTCCGCTGAGGCACGGACGGCCAGTGTGTATGTACTACTGATGATGGGGCTAACGTGGAACTTTATATGAAAATCATGTAGGCATATCTACTAAATTTGTGGTCAGAGGTGGGTAGTACTCATTTTCTCAGTTACATTTACTTGAGTAACTTTTTAAATAAATTGTACCTTTCAGAACACTTTTCTAACAGTGTACTTTTAGTCCTACTTGAGTCATATTTTATATTGAAGTAACAGTACTCTTGAGTAAACATTTTGGTTACTCTTTCCACTGTGAGTAAGTCTAAAAGTGACAAAAGCTTTATGTTGACAATATGAACTGATTTGAACATTTGTGTTTCTTGTCCCCTTAGATATTTTTCTCTTTTTGTGTTCATCCTTTGAAAATACCAGATTCTGCGCATCATTTCATGTTTTGTCCTTCCAATTACATTAACCTCAAATTATAAATCAGATGTTACCGACAGCTACTCTTTAAGTTACTCTTACTTGAGTAGCACTTTTCCTTAATAGTTTTTACTCATACCTTGTTATTGGACCACTACTTTGTACTTCTACTTGAGTAATATTATTTTGAAGTAACGTTACTCTTACTTCAGTACAATTATTGGCTGCTCTACCCACCTCTGCTTGTGATAAAAAATAGTCCTGTAAGCTCTGAAATACAATATGTACACTGGTATGCCTTGATGTAACTTTTGCGAAACTATTATGTACAGTTAGTTGATATAAATGCAATGTGAATTATGAAAAAAAAAAATCATCAAAACTTATGTATGATTTCTAGTCTATTTAAAGTCCATTGTTAGCTAAAACGTCTTCTCTATTTATACTTTTATTGCGATCTCATTTATAGTTTTGTTATTGTTATGTCTTCTTGGTTTTAAATATATTTTTTGAGCAACAAACTGACACATTCATCATAATTAAGAGTGAAATAGTGTATTATTGTAGGTCTAGTAGTAATTAAATGCACTACAGGCTGGTGTCCTCAAGGGGGCGACAAAGCCATAGTGAAATGAAAGCATCGGTCAAATTTAACGGTAGTTTCAGTGTAATCTGAAGTATTGGACAGAAGCCTCTCCACAACAGGAGCAGGTGTGACCCTCCCCACACACTTAACACCTGTTAAGAGAAGCTCTCGTGACTGTAACATCAAACAGGTGTGATCTGTCAAATACACTGGATACTATTACGGCAATATGATCAAGTTTCTGTTTAGGTTTATGTCAGGGAACAAAGTAAATAGTACAACTTGAATTCCTCATATTATAAACCTTAAAAAGTGTCAGTACAAAAAAAGTACAACCCAAAACCTGGCACATCACTGGACCTTGAACCGTAGCTTGAGAACCTCCTCTTCAGTAAAGTTCTATTACATATGACATTTTCTCATCATATTTCCATTCGCAGAGTGGAATGTGTCGCATACAGAAACACTGAGGCGTTGTGTGTGAGAGTGAGTGTGTATCCGTGACACTGTAGGGACTTAAATCTGTATAGGCCCACACACACTTACATTATGGGGACGTGCGGTACATATGGGGACAAAAATCAGGTCCCCATGAGGTAAACCTTTCAATATTAAATCACTGACATGGTTTAATGTTAAGATATGGATTCATTTAAGTTAAAGTTAGAGTTTAGGTTAAGGATGTACTATTTAATTTTTAGTGGAGGGTCTGCTACCCGCTTGTTTCAATGGAGATGTTTTTGCTTCGTCCAGGCCAAGTTACAGATCTCATAGTCAGATCTGTGTTCCAAATCACATAAGAATGCATGATTTTCAAGGTATATTTCACAATAAAAGCACAGTTAGTTGAATAAATACTATAAATAAGTTTAATGCCATACCGTGGGGCATTCCAGGCAAAGCCATAACATTTCCACAGACATAAGCTGGTAGCAGACCTCCCACTGTTAAGATTAGGCAATTAGTTTAAGGTTAGGATCAGTCTTGAGGAATTGAATGTAATGTCCCCACAAGGCATGTAAATATATATGTGTGTGAGTGTATGCGTGTGTGTGTGTGTGTGTGTGTGTGTGTGTGTGTGTGTGTGTGTGTGAGGAGAACACAGAGAGATTTTCTGTCCTGTTCATCCATATTCAGGAGGACGTCCCATCAGCTGCTCTCTGTGGCACTGCCCCTCACAGACAGAGCTCACTGTTGTGGCTCTACATGAATATTTGATGTTTCCTCCAATGAAACTGAAAATATAGATCAACTAAACAGTAACTAAAGTTGTGTATTATTTTAACAACTCAAGAATACTAAAATGAGTAAGTAAGTAATAGCCTCTGTGGACAGTGGCGCCTGGAAACCTCACTGTGAGCCTCACTACTTCCTGTTCAGTTTTATCTCTATGAGGTTTTTGCCGAAATAAATAAATAGTTAAAGATAAGGCAGTGGACTAAGAGCTGTGGGTGAATGTCACTGACAACATGTTAAAAACAACACAAATTAAATGAATACTTCACCGGAGGACACTTCTGTGTTTAGAAAACCGAATGTTTGTTTCTCAGTGCTAACGCTAATGCTAATTTTTGGGGCACTGTTTAGTCCTTATTTTAATTAATTTGAATTTGAATAGGTTGTTTATTTTATGTTTTTCAATTTTAATAAAGGTGACTGTTAGCTTTGACACCATAGACGTCAAATAAAGCTCATCGAGGCTAGTAGTTATAGGGGCGAATTTGGTTTCATAGTTTAGTTTCATATTTGCAACTCCGACTGTGAGTATCATAGCAACCAAAGAGCCAATCTGGAGCGAAGCTGTTGCAGGTAAATTAGCGGTTTCTGCCCGCACCGCTAATTTAGCAGGGAGTGGGCACTTAGCAACACTGTCAGTCAAACCTATTGCTAACACTAGAGGGAGTAAGAAGGGGAAAGAAGCCGCCTGATTTGTCTGTTATTAATGTTCATATCTTGATTTATGGACACAATGGTGAAATAAAAATACCAGGATCATGTAGAGCGGGTTAATATGAACATAACGAGTCTGACAGCAACAGTTACAGACAGAGGGGCCACAATTTTTCAATGGAAAGTGAATTGGAGCCATTGGAGCTCTGACTAAAACGAAAAAAAAAACTACAAGGTCTGTATAAATTTGTAAGATTATGATATATTTCCAACCAAACTAGACCATAGTCAAAGTCCACAGAACAAAAATCACAATATCATCATCATAATTTAAATTTTAATAAATATTTTTAAAATTGGTTGACAACATTTCAACTAAAACTGGACTTAAAACAAAAATAAATATTGGACTAAATTGGGGCCTCAGCTGAAAATTAGACAAATTCTTAGACTAAAATGAAATTAAAAGTGGCTGTCAAACTAGCTCTGTTGCAACTCTCAAACTGAAAATGAAGTAGGACATTTCAAATTTACAGCAGTCAACTTGCCCAGCTTTGCACCTATTTAATCAATGGAAATATTTTTACCCTGAAGACAGCAGTGTTGATCGACAGCTGAAGTAAAAGTTGTTTAGCTGTGGGCTGAGGCTGTAATGACTTGCTTAGATTCCAGAGCTGGTGTTTATAAAGAGGGCCTTAAATGTGCACTTGTTCTGACAGACAGCAGCACAATACAGAGGGAGAATTACACTTAAGACTATACTACACTGTCATCATAACACTGCGTCAGAACAGACAATATGTTCAAGATGTTCTCCATACCATACAAAAGTGCAAAAATAATTCACAAGGGGCAAATAACTCTATATGTAATTCGCTGTTTATGACAGAACAAAATCCATGTATTATTTTTGTAATGTTGGAATGTTGTTTGGAATGTTCAACAAAAGAAAGGAGTAAAGGATTAATAGAGATTGCATTGTCAAACTACAAGACAGAACTATTACCTACAAGTACAATACTTACATTTTTCATCTTTGAGTCGACAAGTCTGGGTTGAAACTCAAAATGATGTTGTAAAGCAACATGATAAGGACTTACAGTCAGTCAGTTCTTTTCTCAGGGCCGGTTCAAGCTTGGTGGGGTCTCTGTGCTTTTTTAAGGTTGGAATATGCAAAATTGAGTTGTCTGAAACATTCTGTTTGCACCTACCCCCTATCCCCGCCCACTGCACTTTGCTTATTTGCAATAAAAATCCACAGATTACCACTATGTAGAGGCAGGACCAGCAGCAAAGGATCAGACAATGAAGACATTTCAAGACAATGAACCCATTTCTATTATCTTTATTGTTGTTGAACAATACTGCGGTTTACAACAAAATGTAAAATAGTGATCTATGTATGTAATACTTTATTACTAAATAAACAATAAAAAAAAAACAAAAAACTTAATGACGCACATCTTCATTATTGCTGTGGACTATATTAGGCTAAGACAATTAAATATCCGCTCAATTCATTTAAGGCTTCTAGATTAGACACTTAACATGATCAAACTTCCCAAGCATGAGCTGGGTGGGTGCGGTGGTCCTCTGGTGGGACATCCTGTTCACCGCTCTCTCTCTCTCTATAATGTGCAGTGTCTGATGGGAGCAGCCGTTCCCACACAATAACAGCTCTATTGTCCCCCCGTCCTCCGCCTGAGCTGGGGATGGCGGCCACATTTAGGTCACCGGCTGCATGGGACTGAAAGCCCACCAACACACTCACCCAACAACCAGACCCTCCTCCCCATAGTTCACCCAACAGTAAAACAGAAATACAATCAGGTATGTGCCCCCAGCAAAACACCAACCACTACTGTGGGAAAACCGAGGAAACAAAGCTGCATTCATTTATTGATAATTGTGCTATAGATGCTAAATGTTTTCACTTTCACTTCAGTTTTGGTCTGATGTGGTGCACTGCTGCAGAGGGTGGGTCAGATGTCCTGTGTACAGTAAGTACCATTGGTCTAATATCAGTGCACTGCTGCAGAGGAGGTGGGTGACTGTCTACACCTGTCCCACAGTAACACAGATGCACTAAGGCAAACTCAGGGAGGACACAAACCTCCTGTGGAAGGGCAAAGGCTCGGTGAAATGTTCAGCAAAGGATCGCAGGGCTCTGATTAAAAATAATCTAAGTGTTGAGCAGAGAACCAGGGTTAAAAAGAAAAAAAAAGCTCCCCCTGGAACTATGGTGTACAGGGAGCTTAAGGGAGGGCACTGGAGTCCAAAGGGTGTGGAGTGTGTCCCTACAGGTCAAAGGTGAAGGACAGTGTGCACAGGTCAGAGCCCCTGCCCTCTGCCCTGGGACCCTGAAGGAGGGGAAACAGTTCAGACATTTGGTGCATGAACTTGGATGAGGAGCCAATAGTGCAAAACTACCTGAGAAAATTATAAGAGGAACCTTTATTTGTCCCAGAACAGGCAAATTTCAAAAGTAGAAGAATAATAACAATATACAACCAAAAATCAAGATAAAGAATTTGCGGAAGATTGGAAATACAGTCAGACAGTGTAGACTAGAGTTTTTCTGCAGAGGATAAAGATGTAGCAGAGAGACTGGAGGCTCTGCAGAGAATCAGATCAGCCTCTACAAACAGCACTCCATACAGAGCACCTCAGGGCAGAGAGTGAGGCTCTGACTGACACCAGGGATAACAGGGCCAAAACAAACAAGTCCACTGCTGCTCACAATCATGTTTTGGGGGGAAATATGCTATTACTTGCAATATGCTACACTTTACATCCAAAATTAATTAAAAGAGCTCGCCTTACAGTTTTACACCTGTAAGTTTAGTATTTCAGTTTTCTGTTTGACCCCCTGTCTTGAATTGTAATTTGCTGTAGAAAGGATGGAAATTTTTCATCTCTCTGAAACCACTGGATGGAGAGGTATAAAAGGGATGAAGAGTGGGGAGAGACATCCAGCAAACTGTCAGTATTGTATCTCTTAATATGTTCCCAATAGTATAGTCCATTAAGTATCCTTCCACCACACAGTATTTATTTGTTCTATCATATATTTACATTTATTTTGTGTATTGTACCTATTTTTTATATGTTACAAAGTCTTTATGATGGTAAGGTAAGGCATAACTTTGTGGTGCCAGCAGGGAAATTTGACCTCTGCATTTGACCCATTCTTCAACGTTGCTGAGCGAGATCAGGAGCAAAGCTTGATCAGGACGACCTAGTTAGAGATTATTAATTTTATCATACCCAATGTTACATGTACTCCAAGTATGTATTCAGAATCAAAATTTTGAGTAATTGTATTCTGGTACAGTTACTCTTTCATTTGGCGATAATCAGAATACAGTTACCTATCTAAAAAAAACAAACAAAAGAAAACACATTACAAAAAAAAACAAAAAAAAAAACAAAAACACATTACATCACATTAGTGTCGCGATACTAAAATTTCAAACTTGATTTCAATACTGAAAAAAAGACTCAATACACAAAAACGATTCCGATGCCACCATAATAATAATAATAAAAAAAATATTTAGACAATAGACAATGTGACTTTCAACATTAAATCGTAGTTTTTTTTTCTATTACCATGTGGCCTTATATCTGTGTAATCCCTCAGTCGTCCAGGTAGGTTCCATAGTGGTCCATGGGCGTAAACTGGAGTCTTATACTTGTTCTAATACAGGTCAAGATCATAAAGCTCTTCAGGAAAGGTTCATTTCTGCCCTGGGAGTGTGACTTTTTGTATTGACACCTGCTCAAATGAGTATCTAGTTTCGATACTAGTTTTAGTAACAATTAGTATCTGACTTTTGATACTTTTGACAACCATACATTTGAATACATACATAAAGCAAACATTTTACCTCTTTAATCAGTGATAAATATTTACCAAAGATCATTTTAATCCTATGACTAAATAAATACTTTACTAAATACTTTTTCTGTACTTCAGCTCAAGTATTCTTCCCCTGATCATAGCTTACATAATATACTCTTTATATTCATATTTGTTTGCTTGGTGCTGTTCCCAGAGGAGCGGGCCGGGAGCGTTTGGGTAAAGATCACTTGGACCCCTGTTGAGAAGCAAGGCCTGGTTGTACCGTCCCCTCATTGTTTCTGAATGAATGGTACTGTCTAATTACTGGAGCGGTGAAGGGGCCGCTGTGCCACCGCCACAAAAGACATGAACATAAAGGTCTGTGCCAGCAGCAAATCAAAGCCAAGCGCTGATTACCCAAGAATGTTCCCCAACAAAGACTCTCCACCGCGCACAATTAGACCAGAATGTGATGTCATTATTCACCGGCCTCATGGATATTCATGGAGTTATCACTCACTGTAACGCACGCTCAGCTATGGGCCGTGCAATCAGTCAGGTGTGTTATGGGACGGAACAAGACAGCCAGGCCAGTCAGGTTGGAGACAAGAACGGCACTGAAGAGGAGACAAGCGAAAAAAACAATTAGTTTAGCCGAGTGACAGATGCGGCGGAGCGGTTTGAGCGGTCGCCCACCAACGCAAAGGTCAGCAGTTTAATTCCAGCTGGTCCAGTACATACTTCACCCACCACGTATATAGGAATCTGGCGAGCGAGCGATCAGTGGTCGGAGGGGCCAATGGTATAGACTGACAGCCGTGTTTCTGTCAGTGTGCCCCATGGCAAGTGTGGATTTGGAAGTACCATCTGAATGAAGAATGCTATGTATATTTCTTTGAGTGTCCAAAAAGTGTTTTTGTCACAGGATTGAAAGTCTTAAATCAAACATAATGTGTGAAATCCACCTTTCTTGTAAACAGGCAGCTCCACAGCAAAACATATTAAAAGGTAAACAGAAGAGCCATGTATCAACTCATCAGCCGCTGGGCTTTTGGAATGCGTCAGAAACTTTTGAGTGAAGCCGACTTGTGTAGTTTACATCTTACATTCTCCATGTGCTTACACTCTCTGGTAGATAGAAGGCCGCTGGTTGAAGGTTGAGGATACAGTTCGGATCTAAACTTGAATGCACTGCAGATATAAAGGTCAGATTGAGCTGGTTTGGTCATTTACAGATTAGTGAATATATAGGAAGGAAGATTCTGAGGTTTGAGTTGCGTCAAAATGTATTAACCTTTCATACTACCTGAGCTCCTATAAGTGCTTACACCTGCTCATTAAGGAAGACATAAGCTTTTTTTATTTAGTAACATACATGGATCATTTTTCACTGTACAACAACATATTGATCGAAACTTAACAGAAACAAGTCCACTTACTTCCTGTTCAAAGGTTTTTTTCTATCTTATTTTTATGTTGATACATGGCTAGGCAAAATTTTTGAATCATACATTTATGAACCAGAGTCTGAATTGTTTGAATAATCGCAATTTTTTTGGAGCATTCAAGTCTCAAATTCAGGCCAATACATGCACGCGTCAATCAAAACGCAACTTCGAGTGAGCTGACACTGTTATAACGTGCACGGTTAAAAATTAAAGGACGATTATACACCATTTGTCTCCTTCCAAGGTAATTGTTGTCACTCGCACAGTTTTGGTGCACACATGAATTAGTTGCACATAGCCCATGTGTCAGCAGCCCAGCTCAGACACCCTCAGCGATAATAATGTGAGAATAAAAGTCTGTCAGTGTTCGTCGTCATGGTAACGAGGAGCAAGGCCCAGACAAAGACCTGCCTGTATCTGCCAGACCGGCTCCAGAGCTGAGGAAATCTGCTGAGTGTGAACAGAGGAGGTCCATAAATTGTCCAGATGATAATATTGAGGTTACTGTTTTGAAGTTCTGCTAAATTTGATTATTAAGTATGTTGTCAATAATAAGAGTCAGAAGTTGCAAAAAGATTTGGTTAAATTAAAAACAAACTTGCAGTGAAATAATTCAAATAATTTGAAAATGCTAAATTCATCAAAAACAACATATTAACATGTTTTATAAGTTTCACTTTTGCTTTTTGATGCTCTGAGTTAAAAGTCACTCCCCCTTCACTGCGCTATCACTATTACTGTTGGTGTTAATGAAACTACTGCACATCGCATCAGGTTTGTGAAGTTGCTGCGCAGTGTTTTGTATCATACTTTTGTATATTTATGGAGAACTGTCGTCTGGGGCCTGGATGAGTAGGCTTGTGGGCGGAGCATTGGACAAATATTACAGCTAACTGTAAAGAGGGTTCGAACAGGGCCCAGGAGAGATGGCTAAATTATTCAAACATACATGGATGACATATAAAAACACTTTGATGAGGGAACAATGTTATAACAAGGTAGAAAGCTAAAAAAAAAAATGTGATTTTGCATAATACACCCTCTTTAATGTGAATGGGCTCACATGTTCACAAACCTGATCTGTAACTTGGCCTGGTGGCGCCACCTGCTTGTCTCCATACTTTCAATGCCATACTGTGGAACATCCTTGACAAAGCAATGGCATCTCAATGGAGACAAGTTGCATAGTGCAGCTTTAAGATCATATTTTTTGTAAATATCATCCACCTTAAGTCAGGAACAGAGCACGGCCCAGCAGACACATAGGCTGCAAGTTGATTAAAAATAAGTGAATCAAAGTAGTGTCTGTGCAGTGGCGAGTTGTTTGAGGAGATAATATTTGAGGGGGTTAAGGACAGTAGTCGTCTGCTGACACAAAGCTCTAAGTGTGACCCAAGCCCCGCCCCTTTTCTTCAGCTGCTTTCTCTCTCTTTGTTTATGTCTCAGCTGAACAGACATTTCTCTGCAGAAATAAGACGTCTGTTGTGGAGTTTATGGGCACTGTCAAATAAGGACTTCAAGAAAAGACATTCTGAAAACTAGCTTACCAAGACAACTGCAGCTAACAATGTGTATTCGAATGCTTTGGTACAAAACTGAAATGTTCCAAAGTGTGGCATTAAACGTATTCATCTCTAAGGAAACAAGCGGGGCGAGAGGTGACCCCATTTACAGTAATAATGTATGTTTTTCAAGGTATTACAAGTAACTGAGTAGATGTAAGATAGTTTAGTTTTAATGCCATACAGTGGAACATTCCAAGCAAAGAGATCATATCTCCATGGAGACAAATAGATGGCGGAGCCCTACAGAAAAGTTATAATGCACATTTACGATACTTTTTATGGGTTTCAGCCTTTTTATGGGTTTCAGCCTCGTTATACGCAACAGTTTATTAAATTAAGTATTAAATTATTAATCACTATGGCAACGGCCCTAATCATTCTGAAACTCATGTATATAAGGAAGCAGAATGTCTCTTTCTTGAGGCTTGCTTGGGTGATTTGTGAAAAATGTGGAGATAATGGAACTTGTCATCTACGAGAAGCTTGGAGCAGCCCTTTCACAGTGAGATGACCGTCTACTGTTTAAATGCATAGATACCAAAACAGGCCATGTTTCCCCAAGATCGTACAAACGTTCTGGATTAGTAATGACAATCCTGGATTTATGTCATTTACAAATATTTAATAACATACTTTCAATCTTTTGTGACTAACTTCCATTCATGACAATTCATTTTGCTGTAATGTGTCTAAAAAACCCTATAAATAACAGCCAAAATATGATTCACAATTCACATCAACAGCTAAATCTGCAGCATGAACATTCTCAATATATTACTATACATTTAATACATCCACTCAAAAATACAATACTGAGACCTAGAGCAGCCAGGAGCTTTGTGCCAATCTGTTTTAACACCATGTTAAAGTGTGTAAGTGAGATTACAGGATGTTTCAAAATGTGATAACGGTTTCACACATAAAAATGCTTACGGCTGCATCGAGTCTCTGTAACATACTAATAATAGGTGCATAATGACTGAGTATTGTGACAGTGTGTTGGCGCGTTGGCTGGACTTAAACGTATCAATTGAAGTGAGTTAATAAAAATAAAATACTATATAAATTATGTTACCTAAATATGTGCGATTTCATTCAGAATTCTTGTAAACAATAGCAGGACGGTTGCCTTTAAATGTCGCATATCGCCAATTCAAGTTAATTCTCGCTAGTCTACGACCTAATATCCTAGCAACCACTTTGCCTTCAACAGTGCGTCCCGACAGTCGAATGGGCTGCAGTCGAAGGCACCTCCGTGCGAATAGTGTTATACGGAGAAAGTTCAAGTTCAGTCGCGGCGCCATCATTGCCGCCTGCGGTTACCGGGGATCTTTCTGGCCCACAATCCTCCAAACAGCAGCAGCAGCAATCCAAAATCGCCCTTGTGAATGGTTGGCAAAGGCAAAACAACAACACTGGCGTAACCGCAGATTTACAAAAAAGCATCAACTGGCTGACTAACTTCAATATCTCCAAGGTCCTACGAGGAATACCGGCAGCCATGTAAGTGCTCAAGATGTTACAAATGTTTTCAGGTATGACGCAAAATCCGTATAGAATCGCCAAGGCAACCACAGCGCAATTCATCTGACTCTCCAGTTGGATTTGCTTCTTGCTACCCCTGACGTTGTTGCGTTCGGCCTTGCGAATTTTATGCGCCGTAGCGAGTGAACAAAAAATGGTGAATAGCGTCGGTAAGCAGAAATAGCAACCGAAATACCACCAAAGTCTCGCGCCATTGTAGGTAAGACCCAGGACGTACAATGTATCGGGGAGGTCCGTGGAAATTCTGATAACGCAGCGTTCGCATGGGGTGGTGACTTCAGGGGGGTCCGTCTCTTCGGTGACCAGTTGTCGGATGAGTAGCTCAGGGAGGGCAAGGAGGAGAGCCCCGATCCAGATGACGGCCAGCTTGGCGGTGGTGGAGGCCCAGTTCTCGATCATCTCGTAGTAGTTCTGCACGTTGTTGGCGGCGCGGAAACGGTCGATGCAAAGAGCGCACAGAGTGAATGTGGTGACTCCCAAAGAGGCGACCTGGACAGATAAGAAGAAAATAAGTTATTGAGTTAGCATCAGCAGACCCATATCTTAGGCTGCGTTCACACTTAAAACTATGACTAAATTGGGACTAAACACGGAACTTCAACTGGACTAGATGGGGACTTAATCAGGTCTAAAACAGGACGAAACCAACTTCGTAATCAAGAATAAACTGGGCTCAGACCAGTGTATGTACAAGTAGGCTTACGGAACACAAAATGTCATTTGGGTTGGGGATGCTAAGTAGTTTAAATGAGCCTAAAACAATAATGGGCAGATATTACAACAAATGCTTTAGTGAATTCATGCACTGAATGATCAGAGTAAAGAACTTTGAACCCTTGATACGGACTAAATATTTTACTTAAACAAACACAGATAGGTCTTATGTTTGTAATGACAAAACAACTTTATATCATGGTTAAAAGATTGAAAGAGCCAGTTTGGCATAATATGGGTTCAGTCATTCTGAACTAATTTGTGTCCTTGGTTTGAAGATCGTTTTCCTCTCTGGAGACATAATGTTACCATTGTAGCTTGCATGCTGGCACCAACAAGTATTTGCACATTAAATTTTACTTATAACTCCCCAATCTGGCATTGAGCTAAACTTTATTATTTTTCTTGCCCGCACAGATAACGTGACTCCATGTATAAAAGATGTGCTGCTGCTGCTGTTTGTGGAATCACTAGACGTGCTTAGAATGTTTTTTCTTTGAGAAGAGGCATAATTCAAAGGTTAAGATCTGGCCTAAAATTACAGATTTTCCGGCCCCATTTACCAGTACACACAAACTGTAGTTAACTTCTTATTTTCCTTTAGTCAGACAGTGTGACGGCACGGTGGCTGAGTGGCTAGCACTCACGCTCACAGCAAGAAGGTTCCGGGTTAGATCCCCGGGTTGCCTGGGCCTCTGCGTGGAGTTTGCATGTTTCTTCCCGTATCTGGGTGGGTTTCCTCCGGGCACTCCGGTTTCCCCAATCAACCCAAAACATGCACAATACGTACAACCCTCCTGCTCAGGTAGTCCTGAACAAGCCTAACAACAAGATCACGGAGATGGGTCCCCAAGCCCTCCACTGTGGTGCTCACTGCTCCAGAGGTGATGCCCCCAGTGACCCCAGTGACGGGGACAATAAAGTGTACCTTAATGTTACCCTTAACCTAACTTTATAAGACTAAAAGGACTAAAAGAAAATAACAAGTCAACTATTGTTCTTGAAGACAAGATGAATGTTACAAAAGTAATACACAAACTGTAGTCAAATACCTGCAAAATACAATTGTTTTGGAAGTTGTACAAACATGCAATGCTTTACAATCATGCACAATCATTTTTTATATAATCTAACCTTGATTAAACTAGTGGTCCTCAACTGGTGGGTCCCACTAAAACTATGTACAATTGTTTAAAGTCAGCTTTATGGTCATCCAAAAATGAACGAATATTACCATGTTCCTTTTTGTAAGTATTGCTCACTCGTAAACAGTGCACAAAGCTCTGATTAAGACCATTTTGATTCTAAGGCAGAGCCCGAAAGTAATGTAGGTTAATGCATTGACCCCTTAAGTGTTAGGGGGTGGGATGGTCCCATTAAATCTCTAATCCTCCTCATGTTTTTGGTGAGATTACAGTCCTTTTAAACCACATCACAGCACTTGGGTGGTTTAAGACAAAATCAATACAGATGCAGCAGAGACTTAACATTATCAATATCGCACACGACTAATCCATATATTTTAATGGCATAGTGCTTATAGTGGATTTTTCTTAAGCAGTGAGTAATCCTGCCACATCAGCACTCAAAGTATCACACCGTGTTATCACTTAGTAAACCTTGTCTTAATCTCAATGGCCTGGCTGCTATAGATATATATATGTTTTCTATATGAAAATACTATTGTTAAGTTCAAGTACATGACGAAAACATTTTAACCACAGAGTAGTTATATTTGTAGTAGTAGCACTGATTGTAGCTGTATAGTAAGTTGTGGTAGTAGTAGTCTGAGTACTTTTTATTTTGTTTACAATCAGTGCACTGAGGCTTGTTTTGTCTAAATTGGATAGAATTGATGCTAAGTCTCTAAATGTTTTGGACAGAGGGAAGAGTCTTACAGCCCAAAATCAATTTCCTACTAAAAATCCCCCCCTCCCCTACCCCTCATAAAGCCCCTTTACTGGTCCCTTATTGGACAGTCTCTGAGGGGGGTCCAGATCTTATCCCAAGAAGTCTGCAAATTTAGGGCAATTCACATTTACTGACATCAGATCAGATTTAGATGGAAGAGAAGGTTAGACAATCACTATGTTAGAAAATGCAGGATAGTTATACATAGTTATGACTTCACCTTGACAGCACACAATTCCTGCAATAGTTAGGATTATGTGAGTGACACTGGAGGTTTGTGTAATAGACTGTTACTGTAGCAACCAATAGCCCGTGAAAACTTTTGTTATGGTACAGATAAGAGAAGGCTTATGAGTGAAAATCATGGATTGCCCAACTGATGACAGGAGCAATCAGTAAAACAGCGGTTTGGACCTATAAGCAAAACTTCACCACATACAGTATATTTAATGTGCTTTGTTCAATGCAATGGGCGTGCGTAACTCTTTATTAAAGTTAAGACATTTAAGTTAAAACATTTGCAAAACTTGAAACATGACAGACTCGGCAAACGCATCTCCGTGTTTATATTATCTAAATATCAACCCTTTAAACCACTCTCTCAACTCACCTCCAAATATGGGATGATCCTGCACGAGAACTCCCCCAGCAGCCAATCCTTGGTGAGCTCGTGAAACACCACCAGCGGGAGGCAGAAGAAGACCACCACGAAATCCCAGAGCGCGAGGTTAGCGAGCAGCGAGTTGGAAATGCTCCTCATGTAGTAGTTATGACACACGATACACATCAGCGACACGTTACCGATGATTCCCACGCTTAAAATGAGCCCCGCCACGATCAGCACAGCGTAAGCCCCGTACGTCTCCGAGGTCACGGGGTAAAACGGGTTCTTGTGTAGCTTTCTTTTGGGTCTTAGGCTCACCGGGGCCAGGGGAGTGCTGTCGGGAAAGTCTAGCAGCGAGATCCCGTCCTCGTAGTCGCTGGTGTTGAGTAGAAAAGGCGAGTCCATCTCCTGCGCCATCGCAACAGGTGCGCGCTCTCCGTCCGGCTCTTTTCGCTTCTTACGGGTAGTCCGTCTTCTTCGCTGCAAGTTGCGACTCGAACTCCCTTTGCTAATGTTGCCAAATTGTTTATCATTCTCTTCTATTTTTCCAGTAAATACAACGTTCTGTTGAGAGCTATCACTGTGATTCACTGTGCGTAACGCGTCATTGTCAACTGTCGCACTTTTACGCACAGAATTCTGGACACTCCGTTGTCTCAAAACTTTCACCTCATCAAAAGCCGTTACCTGGACTGTGGCACCACGCTCCTCTGGCGCGTCCTCCCCGCTGACACTGCCCCATTCTGGGCTTTGAATAGTGAAAGATTCATACTTATTTTCTTGGGCGTTCAGCTGTCCCGTTATGGCTTCGCTACACAGCCACAAAGATAAAAGTTTAAGGATAAGGTACAGCATGGTGTGGGTCTAGAAAACCCGTCTATATATTAGAAAATGACGTTCACATTATCGTTAACAAGTTCAGACGGAAAAACAGCCAACGCCGTCAGATGTTGAGGAGTTTTTGTTCTGTAGTCGGTGCGTCCTGGCGCGGCTCCCGTTAGCCATCAGTTAGTTAGTCATTACGGAAAAAAAATTTGCATTCCATAGATCCGTAATGTTAAGAGCCAATTCTCCATACATCCATGATGAGAGTGGAAAAACATCCGTACAGTAGTAGTTAAAGTTGAGGAGAGGGATGCGAGCACAAAGGACACAGAGGAGCGTCTTAGTGTACAGGCTGTGGGAGGATGAGTGGGCGGAGACTTGTGTCAAACTCAGACCATCATTCATCTCTTGTCGAAGCTTGTAGCCTACAGTATAATAACATTTTAGAATACAGTAAACAGGGTTGATATAATAAACCTGACATTGAAATTATCTAAACAAAAATACAATACTACAAATAACACTATCTACTAACTTAAATCATGCAACGAAAGTTTCGATTTTACATTACATAAGGTTTCTTTTCTTTACAAAAGGTGCAAGGTTCACCAAGGAAATGTTATTGCTTTGTCAAGAGTGTTCCACATTGCATTAAACGTTTGTCCATAAAGGCAAGGATAGGTGACGCAACCAGGCGAAAGTTAAAAGTCACATGTGTGAAAAGGCTTACGGACTAACTATTAATTATTTTGTTATATTTTCATGTTAAGTTTTTGGATGTTGTTCGCCTCCTAAATCTCAACATATGCCACTACTAAAAGCTATAAACCCAAAAAGCTACAAACTTGTTAAAACAAATTTCGTTTCATTTATTTATGTAGAAACATTAAAAGCATATTATTACAAATGAAAATATTTTAACATTTTTTTTTTTACAAAGTTGAAACATCAGTTACGTCGACCTTTGACCTTCATGGGGAGGTCATGCGGGGTCAGGCTCAGGAGTGGCGTTGGAGAGTGTGGTGTGGCAGATCTGGTAAACTGTCTGGTTAATGCCTCCATCGTTTTTGGCTCCATACGACACAAGACACATGTCCAGCCACGGGTGGCAAACTGACAAGAAATATTCACATGAGTTACCGTAAAATGCATTTAGAGAGCAGGAGTTAAAGCACAAGTATAATGTGTACCAGTGCTGCCCTCTGGTGGACACAGAAGGTCCATGGTCTGACAGATGTGGTTCTGAGCTTCCTGATTGGACGCTGCATCAGCTGCAGAGACGTTGAAGAACAACTCCTGAGGATCAAAAGACAACAGAAATAGACTTAAACGTGCACTATATAACATTTCTGGTTATTGCTTTGCTCGGAATGTTCCACAGTAATGCATTACTGGCATTACAAATGCCTCTGTCCATCTCTATGGAGACAAGCGGGTTTTGGGGATTAAAAACACATTAAATTGAAAAGTTAAGTTTAATACAATACTGTAGAACATCATAGTAGAACATAATTCCTTTGTAGTTTTGCCATTATCGACTTTGAATTATACATGCAGTGAGAAACAGATTACCAGTACTTCACTGGCAATACATTTTTGGCTGGTATTGAACCAAACAAACATTCACCTTATACTTTTTACAAATCTTTAAATAAACCACAGTTCTTGTGAGCAGTCTGTCCTACAGGAGCCATTTTATCTCAGTTTCACAGTTTCTGCAACTCCTGCTGTTTTCTGATCTACATTTCCCTAAAAGCCCGCAGTCAGTAGATTTCTTGCGCAGTAAAAGACCCTCTTAGATGATTGTATCAGAGGAAAGTGGGCTAAATGGGACGTGACTCACTGCGTCTCTCCACAACAGGACGTCCAGAGAGCCAGAGGAGTCCTGCAGCTCCAGCCTCAGCAGCAGCACGTACCGGAGCAGCTCTACACCCAGGGCTAAAACAAGCAACAACAGTTACATGTGTTTAAAACAGCAAAGCATTCAAATGGGGCAAGACTGAGGCAATTTGCACTGAATATGTCGTGTTTGTTTAAGTGTTCCATGTAGGGACTGGTTAACCTGTATTAAGGTATACCAAAGTATTAATAAACCAGGGTAGCAATCCTGTGAGAATGAGCTTCCTACAGTGCTGACAGAGAACATGTATTTGACCAGGTCTGAGAAAAAAGCAGTCTCAAGTTCATTAATGGATTATTTTTGCCTGGTTAAAAGTCACTTGTTTATGTTAAGTATAATAAAATATGCAACTCCACTGAGGTACTGTGGTATTTGTGGTCATACCGTGGAAGTTTCATACCATCCCATCGCTAGAACTTTCTAGTCCGGGATCCAGAATACACACTTCTTCAATACTTTACGAAGATGTGAGTCTGGTCACTGGTGACTCTCCCCGAGTTCAGATGGGCGCGACTGACAGGTGATTTAGCCAAACAGGGACACGCATGGTCTGTCCATATCAAAACAATATGGCTGCTTACAAGAAAAAGAAATGGGAATCAATTAGCAAAGAACTATTCTCTGTTAATTTGAGGTGAAAGAAATTTTGTGCAAAATGATAAATGACCAGTGAGCCCCTTCATTTCACATGCGTCACTTTAATAAACACATCTGATTACACGATCATGTTTGGTTCTGACACGAGGCGCCATGGAGAGCACGGTGATCCCTCTGTATAGTAAATAGAGAAATGTCGATTTGCCGGGGAAAGACCTTTCATGTAGGGTTATTTTAGATTATCTGGATTTTGTGTTTATTCAGCATTTTTGTGTGTTTGTAGTTTGTATGAAGATGTGCGATGGAGGGCTGTTTAAGTGCAATAAATAACACTGATAAAAACACATTAAAGAAGGACGCTAACGACATAATACAATATTTCCAAACTCACTGTCCTTAATAAACTGACCTTCTGCCACCAACTTCTCAGACACCACCTTGACCCCTTCCACACTGGGCTCCCTCACAGCAGGATTTGAACACTTTTTACACCTAACAACACAAAAACAAAGGGTAGAACTCTATACAGGTCAGATTAAATATTCTAAAAAAATAGGTAACACAAAATGGGATATCTTAACAAGTACACTGAACGTTGAAAAACAAGATAACACGTTACCCATAGTATCTCCTCCTGCCTCTGAACAGGACAGGGGCAGACAGGTCGAGCAGAGCCAGCTGACCTCCTGAGGACCGCACAGGGACAATGTTCAGGTAACTGGCCGACAGAGTCTTCACCTGGGCTAGACTCGCACCTAAGGAAAGACCATGCGCTATTTATGAAGCTAAAAACGTGATACTTCCAGATGGACAAAACTGTTATTGTTCTGTGTTATTCATTAGGGCTGAACGATTTAGGAAGAATATCAAATTGTGATTTTTCTGACAAACATATCGATTGTGATTAGATTTGTGATGTTTTGATAATAGGATTCTGTTGAAAGTCCACATTTAAATGCGTTCAGGAAAAGCAAAGACTAAAATAAAGTGAAAAACTAGTACAAAAATCATATTTCAGAACATTACAGGGAAAAGGGATGCAGAAAAACAATTTGTTTTTTTGTGGAGAAAATTATAATTCAGAAATTGCAATCTTTGCGATTTGCCCATTCAAATTTTCAATTCGATTGCAAACCCTATTATTCATTCTACATAAGGGTAGAGTTGGTAATCTACTTTTATACTGTTATGGAAATCTTTACTTGCAGTGCTTTACCTAATTTGTACTTCATATAGACTGGGTGCTGGTATGCAGACCTCTTAGTCCCAGTTTCAGCTTAGTTCAACTATATTTTATCCATTTGACCGGGAGATCCAGTACACTGTGCTCTGTTGTCTACTGTCTGATGCATATTAGACCAAATGCTTATTCTATGTCCCAAGAAGTGTTTTGGCCATGTGCTACTTTAATGGGTCTAAACTGGTTTCCTGGTTCATGTAATTCTTATCTGTGTGGTATAAATATGCTGTATGTATTGACAATGAGACAGCTCAGGGCGAGACGCCGCTCTGTCAGGGACAGGCAGCTCTTTACAATTGTGAGCACAATTGCTTTAATAAATCAGACTCTTTGATTCAAGACAACTTCTCAGTTCATTTTATTCTTTAGTTGTTTTGCTTGTAGAAATTCCACAACAATACCCACAGCTGCCCTGCTGTAGGCAGGTGGAAGCATGGCTGCCTTTCCGAGCACCACACATTCACACACCACATTCATACTAGGAAAGGTGGGTGAAGTGTCGTGCCCAAGGACAAAACAGCACGCAGTGGTGGTAGCAAGGACTTAACCATCAACCTTTGGGTTTTGGGCGAATGCTTTAACCACCAAGCCACTGCTTCCTGTCTAACGTCCAAGAAGACCATAAAAAATGCCTTACCCTTGAGGAATAAGAGCTGCTTGTTCTTGCCGTCGGACATGAGCTGAGGGGAGAAGTACACACTCAGGTCAGAGGGCCCTGCAGGTCCCGAGGGCAGCTGCACATGTCCGGACAGGGCCCAAAGAGGAGCAGAGCACGGCCCCCTGTCCTGGGATGCTGCAGAGAACAGCCCCAACACGTGGTCCTCATCTGGGACGTCCTGCCTAGGAGGAGTGTGGGAGAAAGTGGATTGAGAAACGTGTGTGTGTTTGTGTGTGTGTGAGTTTGTGTGTGTATATTTATTTATAAATTCTTATTTCTAGTTGCAACTAAAATGGCTACAAACCTCTGCACCTGGTAAATACTGAATACCAGGCCTAGATGAATTAAAAAAAACAAAACATTGTGATTGTACACACATGGTGGAGCACTTGTCGCAGAAAAGCTTGAGGCTCTGGTGCAGTTTCTGGGGCTGGTAGGATTTCAGCTGGACTTTGACATGATGAACTTGACCTGGATCTGACCTTTTGACCTCAGACAGGGTCACCGGGTCAATGCTGTGTGTGCAGGTTGTTTCTGCACAAAATGAGAGAATTGTGGTAAAAAAACAAGTGCAGTGGTACAGCGCTGTTATCAGATATAAAACTATTATTAAAGGAGACATATTGTGCAAATTTGACTTTTAACCATGTTATAGTCGTTTCCTCTTCTCATTTACCCACTCGATGTTCTATTTAACGCGATTCATGCATGTCAGTGATCTTTATACTCCTTCAAGGCATCATTGCTCCGATCAACCCGTTTTCACCGTCGCCGGTACACGCCCTCTGCTCTGTACTTACTTTGTTCCTCAATTTTATTTTCTTTATTGGTGATACAAAAGCACGGAAAATCTTTTTGAATATTGTAGGTTGTTTTTAGTTCAGAATGTGATGATGTCACACCCTCAGATGGGGGCAGGAGACAGTTGTTCTGACTGTACACTATTTTCATAATAAATATTAAAAGGAACATCCTCAAATGAAGAAACAGATCAGGTAAATTTGTGTTTAGACCCAGGATCTCATTAAACAAAATCAAAAACCTATAGACCTTTAGCATGTTATAGCAAAGCTTTTCTGAAACATTTATTCAAATAAATAAATACATACATATAAAATTTAGAACCTATACATTAAAAAGAGAAGATTAGAAAAGAGTAGAAAAAGCTAGTATGGCTTCTAAGAAAGGTCAATTGGTTTGTGTGTGTTGTAAATTACCTGTGATGCTGTCAGTTGACACAGGCACAGTATCTGAAAATAAACCAGAGGAATATTAATAAAAAACTGAATACTGAAAAAAAAAAAAATTAATGATCAGTGATTTTTTTTATGTAGTGCTCTGTATTGTAGTTGGCATCACAAACAAATTTCACAACAGCAGCAAAGGGCCACTACGTAACTTTTTTTGGTTAAGGGTCCGCACCTACTTTGTTCCAATCAAATGTTATTGCTTTGCCCGGAATGTTCCACAGTATGGCATTAAACTTCTATTCCATGGAGACAAATATATGATGTCATGAGGCCAAGTTACAGGTCAGATCTGTGATGAGGTAGCCCCGCTCACTGTACAAATGCAGGTTTTTCGATGTTTTTCTTCTAATAAAAACACCTGTAATTGTGTCAGCTTAAGTGGATACAGCATAAATATAAGAACCCTACTCCTCTGTGCATTCCTGTTAAACAAAATGCAGGCCAAATATTTGGTCTGCTGAAGTGAATCTTGTGCAGACATTACACCTGCAGCCTGCAGGGGGGGCCACACACAGCTGGACTTTTGATTTGATCCCAGTGAAGCGTGGAGCTTTTAGACAAACAGCGAAACAGCAAAACAGAGTAGTGTCCCCGCGGCCCACACTCACCACCATGTCTGTCGGAAGTGGGTTTACTCAGGCTGCCGGCAACAACCCCCCCCTCCCGCGCACGCACACACGCACACACACACAAGCTCTTTATCTTTAGTTTGATTTAACTTCCTCCTAAAAGTCACCTGCAGGGATTCATGACTCATGCTGCCAAAAATGTCTTTTTCTTGGTAATTTCAGTCGTTTTATATGCTCAGGAATTGGAGAGATGGAGGAGAGATACTATCAAAAAGTTGTTGGTTACACTTTACAGTAGTGTTTAGTCTATAAGAATTTGGAAAGTACTTGTTAAAAATCATCACCTCTGGTTTGGAGCAGAGTTTAGACACTGAATGAAGGAAATTGACTATTTTTGTTTTTAAAATCTGTCTTATTTTTGTTCAAGAAGTTAATATTGAAAGACATTTTTATTTGTTTTAATAAGAAAAAATGAAATAGAATAAAAAATTGTGATCTATTTCTGTCCTCATACTGATTGTATGAGGACAGAAATAGTGACTGCTGTTTGAACTTTAAATTTAAATTTAAATTTTGAAGTGCAGAAAGATAATTCATTTTTTGTGAAAGTTGACCCATAATCAAGGTATTTACAGGTGCATTTCTGATGGTTTGGAAAAATATGATTGAAATATGATGATGTATAGCCCATATGTGTACATGTACATTTCAGATGGTTATTTCAGTAATCCGTTGCTGAGCCACAGGACAGTGCAATGTCAATGCCATCCATCCATTTTCTTCCGCTTATCCAGGGTCGGGTCGCGGGGGCAGCAGTCTAAGCAGGGACTCCCAGACTTCCCTCACCCCAGACACGTCCTCCAGCTCCTCCAGTGGGACCCCAAGGCGTTCCCAGGCCAGACGAGAGACATGGTCCCTCCAACGTGTCCTGGGTCTTCCCCGGGGCCTCCTCCTGGTGGGACATGCCCGGAACTCCTCCCTAGGGAGGCGTCCAGGGGGCATCCTGAACAGATGCCCGAGCCACCTCAGCTGGCTCCTCTCGACGTGGAGGAGCAGCTGCTCTACTCCGAGCTCCTCCCGTGTGACCGAGCTCCTCACCCTATCTCTATAGGAGCGCCCAGTCACCCTGCGGAGGAAACTCATTTCGGCCGCTTCATTTCGGAGCTTTGCCTTTCAACTCATCTCCTTTTTACCACAAAAGACCGATACAGCGACCGCATCACTGCAGACGCTGCACCGATCCACCTGTCAATCTCACGCTCCATCCTTCCCTCACTCGTGAACAAGAAACTTGAATTCCTTCACTTGAGGCAAGGACTCACCACCCACCTGAAGAGGGCAAGCCACCTTTTCCCGGTCGAGAACCATGGCCTCGGATTTGGAGCTGATTCTCATCCCAGCCGCTTCACACTCGGCTACAAACCGCCCCAGTGCACGTTGCAGGTCCTGGCTCGATGAAGCCATCAGGACAACATCATCGGCAAACAGCAGAGATGAGATCCTGTGGTTCCCGAACCAGACCCCCTCCAGCCCCTTGCTGTGCCTAGAAATTCTGTCCATAAATACAATGAACAGAACTGGTGACAAAGGGCAGCCCTGGTGGAGTCCAACATGCACCGGGAACAGGTCTGACTTACTGCTGGGAATGCGAACACAGCTCCTGCTCCGGTCATACAGGGACCGGACTGCCCTTAGCAAGGGCCCCCGACAACATAACTCCCAGGATCATTCGGGTGCTCAAACCCCTCCACCACGTTAAGGTGGCGGTTCATGTATGCCATAAATGCAAACATGCTAATCTTACCATTATTTACCTATAGACACATACCTATACACTCAGGTGGAGTGCCCCAAACCTCCATCATGGCGAAGTCGTCCTCATTTTGCATAAAGGCTTCGATTACCCTATGGGGAAAACATTCAAATTAAAAACTTGCATAACCTTCAACACGGAAAGAGCCAAAAACACGCATAAATAAATGAACTTGTATAATTATGTCCCACTTTGAAATAAATGTCAAATGGCTTGAAGCAAACACTAATGGAAGCCTATTACCTAAGCTCCTTCCTGGCCTCGTTGGTGTGAGTTACGCCTGCAGCTCACAGCAGCAGGGACAGCTCCAGCCCGAGAGAAAAACCCTGATTTAATACAGTGTGTCAGCATGAGTCAGCCTCACCACATATGGACACACAGTGCAGCTATGTCTATGGAACTATGACTATATGCTTAGAGATGACTCCTGACATGAGACAACTACTTTTAATGAGAAAGGCCTACGGTGGTTTGAAGTAAATAGTATGTTTTTTTAATAGTATAATTACAACATGAGTCATCATTTAGACTTACAGCATATACACTGTTACACACATATTAAAAGCAACGTTTTAGATCAGAAAGTTGATTTCATAGCGCTGTTGACAATTTACAATGAGAATAAGAGTAAAATAACTGCACTTGTTTCATAGTCCCAACAATTGTGACAATATCCCAGTTGTGATTTCCTTAATAATAACAAAACATACCACTGCAATATCCCTGGTGGTCTGAGCGAATGAATGTTTATTAAATACAGTGACTGCTAAATCTTCTTAGCATCTTTTTAGGTGGAGCGTATGCCACCTGCTTGTCACCATGGAGATGTTTTTTTCTTTGCCTGGAATCTTTATCTCCATGATGACATACAGTTGATGCCAATAAAAACACATGTAAAGAAATAACTGCAAGACACACAAGTTTAATGTCATACTATGGAATATTCCAGGCAAAGCAATAAATTCTTCTCAAGCAGGTGACGCACAGAATGTACATGAAGCATGTTTAAGCATAGTTCAAATACACATAAATCAGTATAGTCCTTACCTCTTGAGCTCTTGAACAGTGGGGCTTGTTTGGGGCAGGACCCTGATGCCCCTCCCGTAGGCCGTGCCCCCGTGGAGGTGGAAGGCCAAGTGGTCCTGTTCCACAGGCTGGGTCCCTGTCAGCCCCGGGACTTTACTGGAGCCCAGAATCGCCCTCACATTATAGATCCTCAGGAAGTCTCCGGGCTGAGGGCACACACACAGATGGGATGGAGTGAGAAAACTGGATCCTTTTATTTGTAAGTTCATTATTTTCGTTGTTTGAAAATAAATAAATACAAGAAAACACCAGAAGAAAACAGATGACAACACTGTAGTGACTTAAATTTTGCTGGGACCTTTTAAAAATTCCACAAAGAGCTGCAAATATGACTAGAAACTTGTTTGTTTTAATCTATCCATGGGTTTCAGAACGATAAAAAATTAGGACCATTGCCACAGCAATTAACCATTTAAAACAATATTGTTTTAAATAACTTGTTAATAGGAAAAACTCCTCAAAATGTTGCATATATTTAGCTGTAGTCTATGAATAGTGTGTAGGAACATAGGCCTGTCATGGTAATTACTATATCGGATTTATTCTATATATGAAAGCTGGAGCAATATTTCTGGGGGGTAAATATTTATCGTGTGTACCTGTTCTTTGCACAACTGGGAAATTTTGGTTTATTTTAAATATTTATCGTGTGTACCTGTTCTTTGCACAACTGGGAAATTTTTGGTTATTTTTTGGTTAGACTGAATTAATAACTTCTATGACTCATTACAGATGCAAACTAAGAACTGAAGTGTTTCATTCTGGTATTTATTTTTTGCAGATGATTTTTTTTTTACAATATTGCACATTTAGAATAGTTTTTGTTATTGTGTCAGTGGCATAAATTCGTTTCAATATTACTGTTTATCGTCTATATTTACTTCAGCAATATATCAGCTTAAAAATGTGTCACCGTGACGGGTCTAGAGGAACATTCTCTTGAACCTCCTGAACTCCCTCAGCGTAGTAGCAAACAGCTCCTCTACCCTCCAGTAGATGGTGCTGACGGTCTGTTTATCCTCTCTGATCACACACTCCCTCTTGGATCTTATCTTGTTTGTTTTTCCTTTTTTCCCTCTTGTCTCCCCTCTCTGTCACGACGAGCCTGCAGCTGACACAAATGTGCCCGAGCTGTCATCGCGGACAAACACTCACTTATCAACTGTCACACCAATCCAGAAAACTCACTCAAGCTTTGCAGTACTCAATATATGACCATCATTAGCCCATCCCGACGAGTTCAAATACGACTTTTAATTTGATTACACGGGCAGTCAAAGTGCTTTCTCCATAGGGTAATAGGCTGTCTTTAAATCCCCTTTTCTATGGATCCAGAGTGGAGCTTGAGCCGCTGCCAACTGCGGATTAACAGCTGATCTCTGGAGGCTAGAAACTGGGAGCACTGGGAAAAAGGCATTAGGACTGGGCCTATATCCCATTACAGAAATAGTGCACGAAAAGCTTAGAGTGTCTTTATTTTAGCCATTTTCTTCCGGGGTTGAGTCGCCACAGTAAAGGATCCACCTCCTATTTAGCGTGCAACTTTTACTTGCTAATCTGGAAGACCGGAGTTTAAAGGTCCTATATTACTCAAAATTGACACTTGAGAGCTTTAAGCCATGTTAGATGCAGTTACCGCATCATAAACACACCTGGAGTTGTGTTTTGTTTCATTCACACGTTTGAGTAACCCCTTATTATTACTCCGTCTACATGTCCAAAGTTCAAAATGCTCTGTTCCGCCTTGTGATGTCATGAAGCGGTAGTTTTCAAGTTAACAGCTACTTTTTACCTTTTGTTTAGTAGAGACTGGAAATTCCTGGGCTGAAATGATTCAGATGATTCTAGTGAAGGTGTATGGAGTTTAAAAACATAGTGGAGGAGTTCCTGTATTACCACATGACATCACAAATTGAAACAGTTTTCTGTTTGAGAGAAGAACCCAACCTAAATATGCAGGATTTGTGTGTTAAACATGCATGTTTTTGATGAGGGAACAACATTATAACATAAATCAGAAAATAGCGAAATATGGGCCCTGCAAATATAAGCTGTTTTTTTTCTGGCCACATTTTTCATGAGAGGTCTAAACTGCAGTGACAACAAGCTTTCTCTATCAAAAAGAAAGGATATTTTGTTCAAATGATTGTTTTATATAATCACAATTTTCATTTATAACTCAAATAGTGGTTTTGAGCGGCCCTACAATTTGAGGGCACTATATAAAGTTGTTTTGGTGATAAATAGCTGTGTATGAACTTCTGTGTGCTAAGAAAACAATTTGTTCCTGCAAGGCTGCTGTAGGTGTTGAGCGAATGTGAGATTTGCACTCTGAAAAAAGAGGGCACAAAAGATAAATAGAACTTGACTTTTGTTGCTGTGAATACTTTTAATGCCAAACAACTTAAAGCTACCATCCGTATGTTTTTAAGATGGAAGATGTTAACCCTGGTCTTCCCCTGTCCCCTCACCTTGCCTTTGTTCAGACTCGCCTGTGCTGTCTGGTCTTCTTCTGTCAGACTAAAGCTGGCACAGTCAGACTGCATCAATGTAGATAGCATCTAGTGGCGATGAGTGAGAATGCATCATAGCCGGGTCAGCCAAATTATGGATGGTAGCTTTAAATGAAAAATTCAATAAGCCATGGTAAAGGGCCAACAGTTGCAGCAGTATTTGTGCCAGTTCCCAAAAAGACCTATGCTAACAAATTCTATTTCATCAATGGGGTGAGAGGAGATGGAGAGAGAACTGTCATATCGTCTGGCAACCCAGGAGAAGCTACAAAGAAAAATGTAACATGAAAACCAAACAATATTGTGTCACAAAGTTATCATATTAAAATCCACTACTGGGCAACCACAAGGCTCTTTGTAAGCTATTATGCCTGTTCACATCTCGACCACAGCCACGGCAGTGAAAACGACGACCTGAGCTTGTCCATCTCGATCAGCAGAAGATTGTGAAAGGTGGTAGCGCACTTCACATTATGATTGATGGGAGAGATTTTCTAAACCACAATACCTGCAAAATCTCAAAAGAACCAAACTACACCCCAGAGGTAATACAGAAAAATGATTCCAGCGAGTAACACAGGCAAGACAAGCTCGTGTCAAGATGGCGACTGTGACCCAACAACAAGGACTCAAGAAATATATGATAAAAACTGATGACCGCTTTAAAACAAACTAATACAACAAGTGACTATATGTTTGTCTCCATGGAGAAATTAATGCTTTGCTTGGAATGTTCCACAGTATGGCATTAAACTTAAAGCTACCACCCGTTATTTTATTATTTTTATTTATTTATTTTTACCAGAGATGACATAAAGGTGGCACACTATCAGACAGCAGTAACGTCGAGAGCGCCTAGTGGTGAAAATACAACATCTAATTACTGACAGTATCTTTTAAAATGGAATATTCAATTACCTGTATTTTTACTGCTAAAACTATACCTTGAACAGCATTTTTACCATGAATGTGGCTGCCTTTCCACAGATCTGACGTTGTGTTGAGCTTGTGGAGACTGTGTAGAGCTTGTGGAGATAGACTGTTTCATACCATACTGTAGAACATTCCAGACAAGCAACATCTTTGTAAAGACGAGCAGCTGACGAAACCTCCACCAGAGAAGTTGCACAGTGCAGCTTTAAAGATAAAAGTAGTGGCAAGTAACTATTAACAACCATTAGAATGTCAGACAGGTACAAATTGCAGTCACAGCAGCAAATGAATGAAATAGTGCATTCTGCTTGCAGTCCCTTCTACATTCTGTTTGGAACAATACTTTACACGTCTTTGTAAAGTTTTGGCGAAGCATGTGGTTTTTGCTGGTCAGGCAACAATTATGCCCCAGTCTCCACTATAGGCGTCAATAGTTTATTTAAAATGTTATGGCAATTAAAATTAAATCAATAAAAAACAACAATAATCAATGATAACTCAAAACCTTTCTTACAAACAAAAGGATCATAGTTTGTTGGTTAGATTGGCATATCTTGACATATTACATTTAAACAAGGAACTACAGGCTACATCAGCAAGTTCAAATAATATTTTTTTACATTGAGAGAAGTGTGGTTAACATCTATATGGTCTTGTGATAACATTTAGTCCATGTGATAGATTTAACATTCACAAATTGGTTTCTAAGCTGACAAAGTGCAGTTTATATTGAGTGCTTTTACATCTACTGAGCTGTGTCAGATTTAAGAGCTTGGAAACTGCTGGTGAAGGCTGGTCCCTGTTGGTTGGACATAGTGGCAGGTGCGTGCACAGACAGGGCAGGTGTAAAGCAGCATCAGCCCTGTGATAGTATCAGTGTTTGACTCATCTGACCACAGACAAGGCCACAGCTTCAGAAGGCCAGGCCACACCTCCACAGCGCAGAAGCCTTGGATACATGGAAATGTGCTCTTTCATGATTTATGTAAAGCTCAGACCAAGATACAGGCTCGATATCCTCAAGATCTGACTAGACGTGGTGGGAGAAAATCTTTCTTCTGACTAGGGAAAAAGTTTGAATTTTTGTCATTTTGCTGTACCAACCCTCATGCAGTATTGCACTTCTGGTTGGATAAAATCTATCAGAATTGAAATCATAATCTGCAATAAAATAAGACCTTCATTAAACAGTAATATTGTGCTCATAGAGTTAAAGTTTTTTCCCATGTATTTGAGGAAATTTGTTTTGCCTCAGTACAGACATTGTATATAGAGCTCTTGAGGTCAAAATAAGGCCACTGCATACTGTCTGCATCTAATTAGAAAGCATTGCATTGTACAAGCACTAAACTCACTGCCTTAACTATTGCCAAAAAATCTGTCCTTGCTAATTGGAAAACCCAGTCCAAAATCAATACAACTCTCTGGAAAAACCTGCTTGGAGATCAACTTAAAAATCCTCTGAAAATCCTACTTGTGATTCATTTTCCAACTGGTCACCTAAACTGAGTTTCACTACAAAATAACAGGAAACCAAGTACCTAAATGAATTTAGCTAACCCAATTGTAGCTTTTTTTTGTTTAACAGTAAAATCCTTAAAGGGGATTTGAACTTTTACCATTGTAATGTTGAAAAAAGCTCAAATCAAAAAAAAAAAAAAAAATTGAGCTTTTACCATGTTATAACGTTGTCCTCCCCCCCTCCTTGAACTGCCACCTTAACGTGGTGGAGAGGTTTGAGCACCTGAATGATCCTGGGAGCTATGTTGTCGGGGGCTTCATGCCCTTGGTAGGGTCACCCAATGCAAACAGGTCCTGGGGGACGGGTCAGATTAAAAGCGGTATAGAAGCTCTTTATGATGAATTTAAGAGCAAGGCCAGTTACGTTGCCCAGATTGGCATTACCGGGACCCCACCCTAGAGCCAGGCCTGGGACGGGTGCTCGACAGCGAGCGCCTGGTGGCCGGGCATTTCCCCGA
>KN468897.1:12982-23037 GCA_000787095.1 Periophthalmodon schlosseri | reverse complement strand
TACAAACTGTGCTGTACAAATAAACTTCTTTCCTTCCTTCCTCCACCTGCCGCTGGTGACATCCAAAGCCCCACAGTCTCCTTCTAGAATAACTCAGCCCAGGCGCCGTAATGGACGAGCCAAATCAACAAAGTCTCCAGAGGATTTTTAAACTTTGAATCATAAAGTCAATGAAACGCCAGAGCCTGAATTCTTACGTTTGTACCATTCAGAAAAAACACTGTGGTTTCAGTGAACCAGAGATAGAACTGGGGGTTTTTATAGTAAGTATCTTGGTCCGGAAATAACACATTCCTCACCCCTCAAACGCTCACACCCACATGTAACAATCAGATAACGGCAAAAGTACGACACGTGTAGTACGTAAGAAGTTTAAAACGAGGGTATGACACTTCTGTTTCACTGCAGTTACAGTATTACTCCCATAGGCCGACCAAGGATAAGTGTATTTTGGAAAACTTTATGAGTAAATAAAAAGTAAAAATGTAACTTTTTTATATTCATATAAAAAGATTTCTCATAAGATTTGACTGGGAGGAAAACAAAATGCCTCTTATAACTGCAGCCTGTGGGAGAACGAGTGCACACTTTTATTCTCCGTGTAGAGCCTCATGTTCGTCCTGCACATATAAAAATAGGCAGAACTTTTGTGTTTGGTGGTAGAAGTGAAACTCACAAAAACCACGGATGCACAGGAAACAAAAGGTGCAGAAAACCCCAGACTAAAGAATGAGGAAGTGTGCCACAAAAACAGCTCCACGGACGACTGTGGAAAGAGCCAAACGACTCTCAAAAAAAAGCTCCACGGACGACTGTGGAAAGAGCCAAACAACTCTCAAAAAACAGCTCTACGGACGACTGTGGAAAGAGCCAAACGATTCTCAAAAACAGCTCCATGGACGACTGTGGAAAGAGCCAAACGATTCTCAAAAACAGCTCCATGGACGACTGTGGAAAGAGCCAAACGATTCTCAAAAACAGCTCCATGGACGACTGTGGAAAGAGCCAAACGATTCTCAAAAACAGCTCCATGGACGACTGTGGAAAGAGCCAAACGACTCTCAAAAACAGCTCCACGGACGACTGTGGAAAGAGCCAAACGACTCTCAAAAACAGCTCCACGGACGACTGTGGAAAGAGCCAAACGATTCTCAAAAAACAGCTCTACGGACGACTGTGGAAAGAGCCAAACGACTCTCAAAAACAGCTCCACGGACGACTGTGGAAAGAGCCAAACGACTTAGTCTCAAATAATGAACAGTAAAAAGAGCCACTTCAATCAAAAATAATTTTATTTATATGAACAAAAGAACAAGAACTGTACAACTTCACATTTATTCACATATTTATATTTATAAAATGGAGGAACTATAGTAAAAAAATATGATACAGTAAACCTGAACCCACAGGGCAGAAAATATCAAAATGAAAATTGAAAGTCTTTTGAAATAAAATTGAAATATTTCTGTTTTTTCTCTTTTTTCATTAGACCAGACAGAAGGCAGTGATCCGGCGTCTGCAGTTTCTTTAAAATGCATCGTCCTATTTTTCTTATGTAAATGAGGTCAACATCACAGCAGAGAGCAAAAGCGCCGCTCTTGTGTTTGGACGCACGGCTCTGCAGCGCACGTCTCCCCTCGTCTTAGTCCATTTTACATTTCTGGAAAAACAGGAAAAAAGTGTGTCAGAAAGTGGACAGAACCTACAGCAGTTTACTACAAACACTCAAAGCTCCACATCTGTGGAGTGTCGAGGTCTCGTAACATCAGAGGTTCAGTGCAGAGCGAGACGCCGCCGCTCGTGTGGCCGAGTGTGTCATTATCACTAAAGGCTGCACAGATCGTCCACCTGAGGCCCAGACGTGGCATTTACACACAAGAGCTTCTCAGGTAAACGAGGGCTCTGCAGAGAAGTGACCCAGCTACTGGTCAAACGTCAGAGTCAGGACCAGTATGTGATAAACTGGAGGCTCTGCCTTGTCTGTACCAACATGTGACGTACTATAGACTCCGCCTCAGCTTAAGAGCCGGAGAAATAAGGACTGATCGGGAGGATAATTCTCTTAATATGTACCAGCAAGTTCTCGATCCAACATGTCGATAAAACTCTCCAGCTCCCTCGTGTCTCCCATCTTGGCTGAAGAAAAGAAGAAGAAAAATATGAGAAACTATGGAAAAGACTCAAATTTCACATTTTTTATGGAGCTGCATTTTATGAAATACAGATACAAAAGAAATTCTTTCTTTTGTATCTGTATTTCAGAGGGATAAAACCATTATGCAAAACAAAGGTAAACAAATGCAGCCATTTAATGAAAATAAGCCTTTGTCATGCAGGTGGAGTTCTGTCCTTTTTGCATCTTTTCATTCACACGAGCCGCTGCGCTTAAGACGGCACAAAGGAGAAAGAAGAGGCTCCCTCTGACAGGGCCTTGGGCTTTGTTGTGCAGAAACAAAAGAGCTTTGGGCTCCGATGTAAAGAGGTGCGTGTGCTGTGATCGAGATCAGAGCCCAGATACTGATCGCTGTAGAGCCTGGCGGAGGATGGAGATGGAGATAAGAGCTCTCGTACCTTTGGGTGTCTGCATTAGACCCGCTGTGTTCAGCTCCTCCTCGCTGCTGTTCAGACCGTTTCCAAAAGACGCCTCGCTGCCTGAGGAAGACGCAACAATAAGCACACAACACCCACCAAGGACACTCGATGTAAATGATCCACAAACTGAAACAAAGGAGGCGTGTGTGTAATTAGAACATCCAGACTAACGCTAAACTAAACGACGGTTCAGTGTTAGTGTGTCCCAAGTGCCCGCTTCCGAACGCAGCTCCGTCTGCACCATTAGGTGCCAAAACGCTCTGTAATAACCTCACATGGGAGCAGGAAAACTTCACCTCACAAAGGCATTTATCAAATGGAGCTACAAAAATATCATAATCCATAATTACAGCACAGTATTCTGGGAAAACATTTTAGTTGATGGACAAACACCTTTACGAGCGTCCAGGGGTCGGGCCTGTTTAATGAAGCTAAAGCCGCTGTTTGTTCAGCGGGGCTCAGGCGCCGCTCAGGGGCCTCCGTGTAAACCGTACGTACAGTATGTATGTGTTAATAATGCCGCTTACTGCTGTCGTAGTCCTCCACGCCGCTGTCATCGCACTGTCCCGCCCTGCCCTTTGCTTCCTGCAGGACGTGCTGATAAGTGTGAGCTCTGCTCTGAGACGGGGCTTTGAGCTCCTCCACCACCTCCTGGAACTCCTGCAGCAAGTCCCCCAGCTCCAGCTCCAGCTCTGAAACACACGGCACAAGTGAGACTCTGGGTCACAAAACTCTAAAAACAAAAGTATGAGGGAAACGGTTTTGAGTTACATAATACCATATTTAAAATACAATTAAAAATTGAATTTAAAGTATGTGTGTACTTATGTGTATGTGCTACAAGGAATCATTTTTGATCTAAGGCTCTTCAACACTATAAAGTAGCTGAAGGGATTTGTTTAAAAATACATTTCTGATCATTGCACCGCAGCTGCATAAATAAAACATGTCTGTGGTTTTTAGACACAGACAAAATATTAACTACACAAACAGTATTTTTAAAGAGTTCTCACCTGCGGTCAGGTCTGAGGCCATGGTGGCAGAAACACGCTGTAGATAATCTGAGCTCTGACTTAAACTATGAAAAGACGCGCTCGTGCGCACGTTTATCCCGAGGCCCCCCGCGGAGGCGCGCAGCCAATCACAGCGCGCGACTCGTCACACGGGGTTTACTGTACAGACGAGTCACTGGAAAATTTGAGCGAAGCAACACGAACAGTCTGGAAAGGACCGTTACGTAATCCAGACCCCGCCATAACAGTTTCCACCCTTCATCAAAAATACGCTCCTCACTTCCTGACACTTTAACCAGGCTCTGCGCCAAGATGAAGCTGCTCTAAAGTCAAACACACTCATATTAAGACAAAAACAACAGTTACACACTGTTGTGGCGCCAGCTGACTTGTTAGAAGCAGAATAAATATAGTAATATAAATACATATAGTAAAATTTCTTCTAGTTTAAAAGTATAAAACTACTGCATGTCAAATTAGACAATACCCTGAGCGAACACCAGAGGCCGCTGTGGAGCGAGCCCCAGGCACGAGACACTAAAGACTCTACAGACAAAAACTAAACCAACAAAGCAGAAAATGAATGTATTTATCTAATGGCAGGATATGTTATTAGATATAATTGTAAGGAGCCTTCCCTATAGGCAGTTTACAACACTAAACTCACATTTAAGTTTTTGTTATTTATTCTAAAGACAGACAAAAAACTAGTCTATTTATTGTAATAAGCTGAGTGACAGATTTGACAAACGACCCAGGAATTGCAGGAGCTTATTTACCTGTGAAAGGATAATGACTGTATATGTTTTTAAGCTGGAGGGCGCACCCCGACCGAGGCCTCGAGGGAAACCGTTCAGAGAGAATAAAACACAGGCTAATCGTTATTCCGGTATCACAATGTGGCGCAACCACAATAACGTTCCTAGGAGTTGAGTGCAGGTGAACCAGTAAAACTTCAGCCGGCTCAGGTGTCACATGTAGGAGGGGCTACTGTACCGCACAGGTTCAGCTCGCTCCCTCCAGCCCACACTCGCCGTCGGGGAACTCAGGTAACATGTGAGAACAACAGGCTCAGAGACGGCTGCTAATATGAGCCACACTCCACTCCTACAGGTGAGGGCAGAAATTATGTGTGAACTTTACATTCTTTTTACAGTAGAATGCAACAGGAGGGATTATTTTGAAATAGTTTATACCAGACTGTCATTATATGTGCTGTTTAAAGCGGTGCCTCACTGTTTTAACTTGAGCTAACTGAATAAAACACTCACATTTTGTCCTCTGTCTCCTCAGACTCTGCTGATTGTGGTCCGCCTCAGTTTCACGTATGGTGCAGTTCGCTTCGCCGTGCCCGAGGAGCAGGGGCCCGGGGTTCTGGCGGGGACCCTAAGGCCTCACTTCCCGCCTCCGTACCAGCTCCTGACTCTGGATTATCTGCGGTTGGACAGTAACACGGGGAGCCTCTACACCACAGAGAGGAGGCTGGACCGAGAGGAGCTGTGCCCCGAGGAGACGAGGGCCGACGGCTGCGTTATTCCGCACGCGGCCATTGCGGGCGCCGCCGCGGATCTGGTGCAGTTTTTGCTCATCGTCGAGGACATCAATGACAATGCGCCTCATTTTGAAAACACAGAAATACATCTGAGCTTGTCTGAGGATGTGATTATCGGGGCTGGATTCTTCCTGGATGACCTGGCCCGGGACAGAGATATTGGCAGTAATGGACTCATTCACTACATTATAGAGGGGGCTGATGGGGTTTTTGATGTAGACGCTGAAGATGGAGGAAGTATAAAGCTGGTTGTAAAGGCGGCGCTGGACAGAGAGACTCAGGATGAGTACAACGCGTCTCTGGTGGCCAAAGACGGGGGCTCACCTTCTTTCACAGCAGCTGCAGCGTTAAGAATCACAGTGACAGACGTCAACGATAACTGCCCCAGCTTCAGCCCCGACAGTCGTCAGAATGTCACCATTTCTGGAGACTCCCCAAAGAACACTCGAGTGGCCCAGGTCAAAGCCTCTGACCCAGATTTTGGTACAAATTCTGTAATTACTTATGACTTCAGTCCCAAAGTGTCAGAGCGAGCCAGGGCGCTCTTCAGCCTGGACAGCCTGACTGGATCTGTCACTCTGACACAGGACCTCCAGTCTGACGTCTCTGAGGAGATGGTATTAAAAGTGTTGGCCCACGGTCCCCACTGCTCCCCAGCTGACACTCAGGTAACAGTATCTGTGCTCCCCAGGGCCAAACAGGAGCCTACAATAAAGATTGGCTTCATAGCGAGACACGAGAACCAAGCTCTAATGGTGGCAGAGAACGAGCCCCCGACTCCATTAGCCGTGTTAGAGCTCGAGGCCGACCGAGGCGCAGACCTTTCTCTTAACATAGAGGGTGAAGGGCCTTTCACGCTGAGCCGTCAGAGGGGCAGATACCTGCTGTCGACGTCAAGGCCTTTGGACTACGAGCAAAAGAGAGAACACAACGTTACCGTGTGTGTGCTGAGATCTGATCACGGATCTGTGGCCACGGTCTCCGCTCGTGTCGTCAGGGTTGTAGTGACTGATGTCAACGATAACGCTCCCCTTTTCCCCGTAACTGTTTATGAGACGGAGGTGGAGGAAAACAACCAGCCGGGGCCACTTCTACAGGTCACAGCCTCTGACGCGGACACAGAGGACAACGGCAGAGTCACCTACAGACTGGGACAACACGCGGACAGGACGTTTAACATTGACCTCTACAGCGGTCAGCTGTTCGTGTCCGTGTCTCTGGACAGAGAACAGCAGAGACTCCACATCATTAGAGTCACTGCACGAGACAGTGGCGTCCCCCATCTGGAGACCACGGTCACAGTGCGAATACGAGTCGTGGACAAAAACGATAACGCGCCTGTGTTTGTAATGCCCCATTTTGTCTTTTTTGTTCCTGAAAACGCTCCGGCGTTGGCTGCAGTGGGGGCCTTAGGGGTGACGGACGCAGATGAAGGCGAGAACGGAAACATAGTCATGTACGTCGCAAATGGCAGCGGACCTTTTGTGATACCAAACTCCAAAAATACTTTGCACACTACAGCCAGCTTAGACCGAGAGCAGCGGGACCACTTTGAATTCTGGGCGATCGCGTCGGACCGTGGCGCCCCGGTGCGTCTGAGCTCCAGCGTGAGGATTACTGTTTACATAGAGGACGTCAATGACAACAAACCAAAAGTAATGCTTCCTGTAAGTAACTTAACGTGTTTAACCGTGGCGCCGGACACGAGCGCGGGCACAACCATCGCTCGGGTCTACGCCGTCGACCGGGACACGGGGCTGAACTCAGAGCTGACGTACACTGTTATCAACCAAAGCGGACCGTTCAAAGTGGACTCCGAGACGGGAAACATCACCTTGGCGCAGCGCCTCCGAAGGCCGGACTTGAGAATGCATAACCTTTTTGTTGTGGTCAGCGACAGGGGGCAGCCGTCTCCGCTTCACACTGCGGTTTGGGTCAATCTTTTTGTTAACGACAGTTTAGAGACCTGCCACTTGGACTGTGAGCCCCAAGAACCGCCCTGGCCCTCGCCCACCACTTCAGAGAGCGTCAGATGCCCCGCCAACCCCGCGGTTAACTCTCCGAATCAAATTCATATCCTGTTATTTGTAGGCTTGAGCATGACGGTTGTATCTTTATGTTTGTTTGTGGGAACTGTTGTTTTACACAGACGAAGGAGGCAGTCCCAGAAGAAAACATTTGTGAACAGAAATGAGAATGAAGTCCCACTGAAGCTTCAAGATAAATATAAATATTACTCAGATGAATAGCAGCAAACAGACTGTGTAATCTCCACTTTAACTCGTGCCAAGAAAGAATTCGGTAAATAACTTTGTATTCTGAGGTTCTACGCCCGTGTAAATACTGTATATTTGAAGTATTAATAGTAATACTGTCATAAACTGTTTTTTTGTTTGTTTGTTTTTTCAGATTTTTGCCTAGAATGTGCAAATGTTTTTATTTCAAAACCGCATTCAGACAAAACGAAGCAGATCTGATTAGTATCTCTATGTAAATACCCTGGTTTTATTATTATCATACTTATCTTGAATGTGTCAGATTTACAAACCAGAGCAAAGCAAAAAAAGCAACCGGCGAAACCGGATTTCCAAACCGCCAACCTCTTCAGACCGTGACCACAGACTGTGTCTGGCTCCGGTCAAACGAACTTCATCGAGGTCAGAGCAGTGACGGGGAGAATTTGGAGCAGAGTTATGAACGCGAGTATCATAGCAACCGAAGAGCCAATCCGGAGCGAGGCTGTTTAAGGTAACGCCCCTTCCTGCACCGCTGGTTTAGCAACGCTGTCAATCAAACCTGTTGCTAACGCTAACGGGAGCGACCTCGGGGAAAGAAGGCGCCTGATTTGTCTGTTTTTAATGTTCATATCTTGATTTACGGACAAAATAGTGAAATAAAAACCCCAGGATCATGTAGAGGGTTAATACGAACATTTAAGACCAAAATGACGAGTCTGACAGCAGCAGGTACAGAGCGAATTGGAGCCAGAGTCGATGGAGCCGGAAGCGCGTCCACGATCACTTCCTATTTGGAACGCGGCGGCTAACACGTTAGCTCTGTCCGTTTATATAAACAGTCTATGGCCGTAACGTGGACGCTTGGTTCTTAAAAACGTTAGTTATTTTGCGGCGTATGAGTCATTAGTTTAAGTGCCTGTTTCGTGTGACCCGAGGCGTTCGTCGGCTCGATGGGAGACTTTCTCAGATTTCCAGGTTTGAGTGATGGAGAGTCTAGTATTTAGTCACACAAAGAGGTTTAATGTCACCGGTGCTGAAACAGTCACTCGAGACAGATCCTCGAACCAGTGCGTGGACGCCATCAGGACGCCATGAGGACGCCATGAGGACGCCATCAGGACGCCATCAGGACGCCATCAGGACGCCATCAGGACGCCATGAGGACGCTGTGGACACGGGAGAACATTACCACCTCAAGATATAGGGAGATAGAAACACAGATACCAGCGGTGGATGAAGTACTCCATTCTGTTACTTAAGTAAAAGTATTAAAGTACCCGTTTAAAAATGTACTTAAAGAGTAAAAAGTAAAAGTATTTCACACAAGTGTTGTTCATTTGCATGCAGTGTAAATTATACATATTTTCCTCAATATTAAAACCACGAATCTTTTTTAAATTTTTCTCATGAATTTTGTGTGTTTATTTTTGTTTTGCTCAAAGCCGAAGCTTGAACTCGAAAACTTTAGTCAGGATGTTTCCACGAGCATAAAAATACCCCTCAAACCGAAGCTTGAACTCGAAAACTTTAGTCAGGATGTTTCCACGAGCATAAAAATAACCCCTCAAATCATATGAAAAGTGCTTTTTACTTTTCAGTCCTGTTCAAAAATGTAGTAGAAAGTACAGATACTGCTCTCAAATGTAGTGAAGTGAACGTAAAAAGTATCCACTGTAAAATGTACTTAAGTAAAGAACAGATACCCAAAAATTCTAATTAAGTACAGCACTTTACTACTTGTACTTCTTTACCTTCCACTGCTGCGTCTCATCTTCTCAGACCTGTGTTTTGATAGTTCTGCCATAAAAGAAAAGAAAAAAAAAAGTCCCCCGGTCTGTTCCCACTCACTCCAGGGAAAGTTTACATTGAAATCACGCGATGCTCAAAGACACAGCACAAAAGCTCGTCTCTCTCTAGGTTTATTATGTGACACAATTGAATTCGAGGAAAAGTAAGTGGAGCATGAAATATGAAAAGAACATGTTGACATAATCTCCCGCTCACAGGTATAATACAGGAAGTCAAGTGTTTACATACTGGAATGAACAGACACGCAGCACTTTGGGAAATTATGCAATTGACAGAAAAAACATACATATACACACGCGCACACAGCAGCGCCCCCAATTTTATTATTACTTATTCATTTTATCTTATTTTTTTGCTTCATCTTAATCCACTATACTCATTTAAAACTGACCAATAACAGTTTCTGGTTATTTGAGTGTGATTTTGTGACGTGGACATAGGTTCAATTCTGCCATCTACTGGACAGAGCCGGGCCTCTTAAAGAACTATTGCTCTACACAACATGAAATTAAAAAAAAAAAAAGAGTCTGAATATGTCTGTGCAGCGTAGAAACTGCACAACGAACGCGCCAATTCATGTTTTGTGAGTTTCAGTGACTTTTAGCAGTTCTGTTTCACTGAACAGTCACACAATTGTAGTTTTAAGTGTAAAAACAAATCTAAAATGATGTAGCCTAGAAGAAAACTACGTGTACATACAATTTATTCACGTTGGAAAAAGTAGAAGTAGTAAAAAGTAGTAAATAAGTAGTGTAAGGGCTTCTTCAAGTATACGGCTTTGATATATATAAAAATATTTCTTTTTAAAATATTTTATTCTTTTTTTCTTTCTTTCTTTATTTTTATTTATTG
>JACM01016743.1:0-12642 GCA_000787095.1 Periophthalmodon schlosseri | reverse complement strand
AACAACAAAATTACGTTTAGAGCATCAGACACTCCATAGTCTTGATGTAAAGTGCAATACAAAAGGTGCAAGACTCCATCCAATAACCCCATAAATAACTCTAGTGTAAACATTAGAACAATAATGACATCTGTGCAGCACAAATGTAATAAACAGTGACACTCTTAGTAGCAGCATGAAGGGTATCAGCGGTAAAGTGTATCACAGGGACATACAGGAATGGAGTTTAATGTCACTATGCAACAATGCCAACAAAGTCCAGTTCAGTGTTACTGTATTGGTGGATGTGGCTATTGTCCATGGGAGGGGAGCAGGGAGGGGAGGGGGGCACTGTTCAGCAGCCTCACAGCCTGAGGAGATGTAACTTTTTGCCAGGTTTTGTTTCATGTGGATAGTCCCGGTATTTACAGAGATAATAACCATAACTTAACTTAAATACAACCGTACCATATACCAACACAACCATAACATAACTTACTTCTGGGGGTATTAACTGCTAACACATAACATATTTAGATCACCATGTTACCTTTTATTGTTTTGAAAATGCTATATTCACCAAAAACAACATATTAACATATTTTATAAATTTCACTTTCATACTGCACATTGAATCAGGTTTGTCAATTTGTTGTGTACAGTTTTGTATCATGTTTTTGTATATTTATGCAGAATTGTCGTGTGGGTGACGTATGGTTGTGATCTGAGAATTGTACAGCTGTAACTGAGGATTTGCATAGGGCTTGGGAGAGATTGCTAAAATACTTAAACATGCATGGATGACATCTAAAACCTCTACAGGAATGTTTTTGATGAGGGAACAATGTTATAACATGGTAGAAAGCAAAAAAAATGAGATGATATCACATGAACACAACCTATAGTTTGCTGTCATACAGCCCCATTTGTAAGTAAATTCTATGAGAAATCTTAATGTGTTAGAGGCCAAAATGAAAATTTGCAAAGCTTTTGTTTTGGATGCAGTCCACTTTAATGCTCCGTTGACCTAAAAACAGCTTTCTTCTTTGCAATGTGTGAGAATTATTTATTTATTTATTTATTTATTTTTCTTTCTTTATTTAAGCAAGATGCATGTTGTAGTGAAGTAAAAAAAAAAAAAGAAAGACTAAGGCAAAATGGAAGGAGGGGGGGTGTATGTGTGTGTGTGTGTGTGTATGTATGTGTGCGTGTGTGTGTGTGTGTGTATTTGTAGTAGTATGGATGTATTCAATTCAATGAGAAAAGGCATTCAATGAGAAAGACCAAAAGTAATAATAATAATAATAATAACACAGCCAGATGTCTTTGTGTTACATGGATGAATCTATACGTTGTCACCATGACAATGTGAGGAAAACTGTGCAGTCTAAGTACTGATACTTTGCAGTACCATCACACTGGGGGGGTTCTACATGTATGTGTATTGGCGGAATGTTCATGAGTTACCATGGTGACACAATGCACACATTAGGAAACACAGGCTGATACGTTTTTTAGATTGTCTGAAAACTCAAGAAAAAAGACAAAAAAGATTTAAACAACACATTTTCAGGAGCCTGTGGTCAATACGAGCGTTCATGGTCCTGTTTAGGTGTTTTTCAACTAAAAGATCACAGTGACTAACAGAAAAACTGTTGGCTAATGCTTGCTAGCTTGTGACTGTAATGTTATTTGAGAGGGACTTGTTTAACAATAAGCTCAGCTGTTGAAATAATGCTCAGATTAAAGTCTATAACAAAGCTTCAGACAGGGCATACCTACAGTTAGCATCACACCCCCAGGGAATGCTGATGACATCAGCTGCAAAGTATCGATATTTCTGGTTTCGATTCCAAGCCTCCTCTCCCCCACTGCATTTGCCCTTAACTCTGTTGTGTTGTATAAAACGTATTGAATTTCCGCAGTGTCTCGCTCCAATTAGGCCGACACCTCCTGCCTGCCTATTTATCTTGCTGATGGCTCACTTGGTACTTGTCTACGGCAGGAATCCTTGTCCATGCCCCAAAGAGCTGTCTTTCCCCAGGGCTGATTTCCTCTTTGTTAATTAGCTGAAAGACAGCCGCAAAGCCGAGTCAAGTTTTATTTCCCTGGTGTAACATTTTGATAGAGCGGGTGGTCACGTGGAGGGCTGTTTGTCGAGTTATGAGGAGCGAGTTATGAGGAGCCGGCCGCCTTTAATCTCTGTTTATGAGCGTCCTTGGTCTGCTCTCTCATAACCACCACTGCTAATATTGTTTTTATTTTGTACCCTCCATGCCAGACTGCGAAAATGGAATAACTACATGATTTAGAAGGCCTTGAATTCGGATTTAGGCATTGGATTATAGAATGTGCTCATATATCTCTATTTATGCTTTGCAGCTGATGTCATCAACATTCCCTGGGGGTGTGATGCTAATTGTAGACACTGTTCTGTCTGAAAATCTGTGACTAAAGGTAGATTTTAATCTGAGCTTTGTTTTAACACAATCTGACCATAAAGAGCTGACTTAGTTGGAACTACAACAGACAAAATGATTTAAAGAACTGTTAAACAAGTCTCTCACACATAGGCCTATAATTACAGTCACAAGTTAGCTAGCCTTAGCCAACAGTTTTTCAGTTAGTCACTGTCACCTAAAAAAGGACTATGAATGCTCGTATTGATCACAGGCTCCTGAAAATGTGCTTTTTTAAATTCATTTTTATTTTTTCTGTGCTTTTTTAAATTCATTTTGTATTTTTTCTTGAGTTTTCAGATGATCTTAATACTTTTTTGACACTGTTTGCTAATGTGTGCATTGTGTCTCCATGGTAACTACTGAACATTCTGCCATATCAATATTCCTGTAGGGTTCAGCTGATGTCCTAACAAGATTCTTGAATAGCTAAAAGTGAGCTGGAGGGAAGGTCAGGATGGTATGTCTTTAAAGTGCATATGACATATTAGACTACTCATTTCACTAAAACATTGTTAATATTATTATATTAAATGCAAAAATCTTAGTTTCTTGCTTAATTTTGCTGTCACATTAGATACTAAAAATATACAGAGGGGATTTTGGATATCTTTAGTAACTCAAATCTCCCTGAAAAAAATTTTGTTAAAACTTCAATAAATCCATCTTGGAAATAGATATCAGCAAATTCTTCTGTACGTTTCATCAAAAAATGAACAAGATTGTAAAGTTTGGTGTATGTAGGTGCTATTTTAAGGGGTGATCTTTATGTCCCTCTGTATGAGAGAAAAATGCATTTTGAGAAAATGACCTTTGAAGTTACAGTGTCCCATATAACTCTGTGGCTACAAGTTGATTCAATTAAATATTAAAACATCTTTCAGTGCAGAGTGAACAATTTTGTTGTTTCCACATGAAAGGTTGAATGATAGGAGACCAAAAAAAAAAAAAAGACAAAAGTGAGTTTTGCCTGTAGTGTCTCACCTTAATGCACCTTTAAAGGAACTGTATGTATTCTGCTCTCTTTAAGAGGTTTTAAGAGGTATTACAATCACAAAGTGCCAGAGCCTTAACCTGCATATAAAGGGTACACGTTTTTCTCATTATATTGACAGCATATACTTAAGCTGAAGAGGCTGCACTAGCACTGAGTAATGATTGGCTGCAGGTACTTGGGTTTAGGTAGTGATGATTCAGATCAGAGAGTCCTTTTAGGTTTAAATCAACTGGATTTCAGCATTGAAACTGGCAACCCAAATGAGAGACTTATGTGAGGCTCTTTCGACTTTCTAATTAGATAATTGTCTTGAACCAAAACACAAAATTATAACATTAATACATGGGGGATCATCTCCAATGTTTTTTATAACTATGAATAAATCAGCTCTACAATTGTTATCAGTAAAAACTATATTTGATTAGACCATGTCTACCTCATATCTGGGGCTAAGTGATGTTTATGGAATTTACAATCAAAATTATAGTACAGTTCCTTTAAAATAACCAAGCCCTAATAATAAATCAGTTTAAAGGTCCCATATTATGCAAAATTGACTCTTGTGAGCTTTAAGTCATGTTATAATGTTGTTACCTCCACAAAACATAACCAGAGTTGTGTTTTGTTTCAGTCACATGTTTGAGTAACGCTTTATTATTAAACTGTCTACATGTACAAAGCTCAGAAGGTGGAACAGTGTGTTTTCTGTTTGAGAGAAAAACTAAATATGCAGGGTTTGTGTGCTAAACACGTGTGAATGAAACAAAATGTTTGTGATGAGGAAACAACATTATAACGTGGATCACAGCATAATATGGGCTCTTTAAGCTATTTCAAAACTGTGCCAATGTACAAATATGAGTCATTTCAACTTCTCTTCTGGTTTAGCAGTGCATTCTTTTGCTCTTTCATCAGCCTGACAGTGAGACTTTCTTCTTTTTTCTCCTTAAAGGTCACACAGTGAGTTTACTGCACAGCCCTCTCCCACAGAGTTCAGAATCCTCCCTGAAAAGCTTCTGACTGTAACACAACACTGGGAGACAGGCTGCCACCCCGCCCTGTACAACTTTGTGTGGCCAATAAAATGCAACAATGATAAAACACAACCGCCAACACGAACCATCGCTCTTCCACAAGCCTGCGAGATCCAATTACACCATAGCGTTCCATTCATATATTCACTGATTGCTGCTTATGGTGTTTGATGAGACTAAAATGGATTATTGTCAAATGGCCTCCTCTCTTGGTTATTAATTAGCCCTCATATTAGGTTATAGAAATGGCATTGTGCAATAATACGTTGACATTTTCGCTTCTCTCTGTCTGAATGCTAAAGCTGGCTACAGAATTCAGGCTCTGTCTGACAGATGAGCTGTTGGTTCTTTTGGCTTTGCTCACACTCTTTGTCTATAAAGCTTTGGTATGGAAATTTGACGTAAATATCATCAATTATCTTGATGGTTTTCCTTTCTTTTTTGCATCATGAGCCAGACCCATTTGCTTGGTAGGTGAAGTGGTAATAGAACCTCACAGGCATGGAGCTTAAAGCGCATATGTCATGTTTGACTACTAATTTAACTAAAATATAACTAACATAGGCCTGTCACAATAACACATTTGAAGCACGATATAGTGCTACAGAGATACTCTGTGATAAACGATAATATTGAAACTACTTTATGCCACTGACACAAAAACAAAGGATTATCAAGAAATAAAAAGCAGAAAGAAGCAATAATTAGCCAGATAGGTTACTTTTTCAACCCTCTGTAGCTCAAAGCTTTTTGTGTTACATCAAAAATAATAAAAATCTCACCACTATTGTAAAGAAAATGTACAGACAATAAATATTGAGCCCCAAATATATTGTTCTAGCTTTCATGTATTGAATGATAAGTCGATAAAGTAATTATCATGACAGGCCTAAGAAAACATAATTATATTTAAGATTTTACAAAAAAGACTTACCTAGTTTTTTCTAGTAGTTATAATCTTACTCCTTGGTTTGGCACGGGCAGCAGATATGACATATGTAGAGGTAATTAGCAAGGGTCAAAACTTTACACAATAGTTATGACTAGACTAATAAAAATACATTATATCTTATTTATTTTGTTAAATGAACGTTTCAACAGTCAGAAACATGAAGTTTCAGTGTTGATGACGTAGGTAGAGGTATTTCATTTTAGAACCCAGCACTACTTCCTGTATTTTTGTACTTTTCTTTTTTTTTTTTTCTTAAACTGCCACTTAACTGATGTAAAACTATGATCAACATTTACCACAGGTACTACCCACCAAACTAAGTAATTACAGAACAACACGAAAACCTCATATGCACTTTAATCCACGAATCTCCATTTTTTAGATTTTTGTAGTCAAGACAACACCACAAGTTCGGACTATTTATGTGCAGTAATTGCTTTAATTAATCACATTAGCAAGATTAAAGGTGCATTACGTACATTTTCTGAAACTTTCTTTTCTCTATTGATATGCTGCCGCTTTGCCTGGAATATTCCACAAAATGGCATAAAACTGGGCAATCTCCATGACCAGCAGGACCAGCAGGTGACACAAAATAATTTTTATCAATAAAAATGCCTATAATTGAATAAATGAAAGATATATACTGTGGAACATTCCAGACAAAACAATAACAGACTCATGAGACAAGCAGTTGCTGAATCATCCACCTGAAAATTTAGGGTTAGCCCACTGTCACTGGCTCCTTGGGCAAGACACTTGGATCAGGTTATGTATAGAATGGAATGAATGAACTGAGTAGCACCTTGACAGGCTTGTTAAATAAAAACATTGTTTTTCCTGGTATTTAGTAATACAATTTAACATATGTGAATTATTATTTATTTATTCAATAATAATTTATTAAATTATGTTCATTTTAAACCACAATATTGATGTAAAATGTCTTAATGATACAACTGATAGGCTGTGCCTCTTCATAGTGGCATTCTCTGACCCAGAGGCTATTTTTAAATAATTAGTATAGAGTAGTGGACGGAGACACTCAAGCTTCAAACATTCAAGCCTCAATTATGGGACAAACCAAAAAATATACAACTCTGAATAAGTTAAAGGTGGAGTATTATTCTTCTATGGGTTATTAATTGCTAACATATAACATATTTAGATTACCATTTGAAAACAACATATTGACATGTTTTATAAGTTTTAGTTTCGTTTGGTGCATTTGCCCCTTCAGAGTGCTATCATAACCCAATAAGAGTGCATTCTGCTAATGAAACTGCTGCACATCGCATCAGGTTTGTGAAGTTGTACTGTGTTGTTTTGTATCATGCTTTTGTATATTTTGAGAAATTGTTGTGTGGACAGCATTGATGACATATGCTTGTGGGTTGAGCCTTGTACAGGAGGTTTGGATAGTGCCTCGACGAGATCACTAAAATACTCAAACATGCATGGATGACATCTAAAACCTCTTCAGGTGTGTTTTTGATGAAAACGTTATAACATCGTAGGACACTCCAAAAAGTCAATTTTGCATAATACCCTCTCTTTAACTAACTCACCTACTTGCCTCCACAGATTGTTTCCATTATTTCATGTCATACAGTGAAATATTCTAGGCAAAGCTGTAACCTATCCATGGATACAGGCAGGTGGCGTACCATTCCCAGGAGAATAGTGCCCCTATAAGCTTGCAAACCACTCTACCGGGTTTTACCGTAATTAAATCTGTCACACTTCACTGCTAGCAACAAAAGGAACTAAAAAAAAACACACACACACTTCAGTTCTGTAAAGTTTTTGTCCAAGTTGAAATCTGTTGTCATTGAGAAATATCTTTTGAGGAATTTTGACATGTTTGAGAGTCTACATTCGCTCACCTTGATGACATATGCTGCAATAGCTGAAAGAGCCAGGTCTTAAAGGTCCTATATCACACAAAATTGACACTTGTCAGCTTTAAGAATATTGTTAGCTCATCATACATCAACAACATACCCGAGTTGTGTTTTGTTTCATTCACACATGTTTGGAGATATAGGATAATATAGGATAACTCAAAGCTCAAAATGCTCTGTTCCACCTTGTGATGTCATGTAGTGGTAGTTTTCAAGTTAAGAGCTACCTTTTACCTTTTTGTTCAGGAGAGATTGGCAATTCTGGGGGTAAAATCATAACCAAATGATTCTAATGAAGGTGTATGGAGTTTAAAAACACAGTGGAGAACTTCTGATATTGCCACATGATATCACAGTGTATTCTGTTTGAGAGAAGAACTCATCCTAAATTTGCAGAATTTGTGTCTTAAACATGAGTGAATGAAACAAAACAAAACTCCAGGTATGTTTTTATTGAGGAAACAACATTATAACATAGATCATAAAATAGCGGCCCTTTAACTCATGAAAATATAATGAAATCTGGAAGATGAACCAAAGATGGCATTGTATTGTTTTTCATTGGTCTGCGTTCATTGGCGTGAAATGCCACAAAATATTGTTTCTGCACAGCGTGATCAGTTCTGACCAATCAGAGCGACAGCTGCTAGAGCAGATCTAGCATGGGCTCAGAGTGGGGCTAGGCTAAATCTCATGAAATTAACTTTTAGTTGCTTTGAGGATTTAACAATTCTCAGAAGTTCATGTTGTGAAAATACAGAAGAATCCCTACAAAATCCGACCTTTGTGAAAGGTGTGGATGCCCTGTCAGCTGAACATGGGCATTTGAATTCCCCAAAAATGCATTGTGCTCTATGGGAGAATTCTTTCTGGGCCGGAACTCCTGGGAGCGGCAGTACCTATGGAACGGCCACTACTCGATCTTGCATGCGGTGGGGGAGTGTCTTATCCAGTTCTTATTATAGATCCATGGTCTCACCTCACACATCATCTCTCCCCAATAAGGCTCATGCCCTCAGGCTGCTACTGTGACCTGCTCCTATGCTGTTGATAGAGGATCTACACATGGGTCCCTGGTGTAGTGAGGAGAATCGAATCAAAGGTCACGTAATCTGCTAAATCAAGAGTCGGCATTTAAAGGTCGTTGTTATTCTTAAAGGTGCACTATGTAACCTTTCTGGTGGGGGGTATACCAGAAAAGTTACGTAGTCTTTCCTTGGAGAAAAGCGTTACCACAATACTAAAATTCCAAACTGATTTTGATACTAGGAAACTGGCTTGATACCACAATGATAATATCATAAAATCATAAAATAATAATTACCATGTGGTCTTATACTCCCGTATTTTTCGGACTATACGTCGCTCCGGAGTATAAGTCGCACCAGCCAAAAAATGCATAATAATGAAGAAAAAAAACATATATAAATCGCAATGGACTATAAGTCGCATTTTTTCTGGAAATTTCTTTGACAAAATCCGAGACCAAGAACAGACATTTTATCTTTAACCTGTTACCGATCCGACGGCCCTACTTTACAACTCTACAGCAATGTACATATACTTCTGCGTCACCCACACAAACAATCTACACATCAAATGAAAGCTACAGCACTCGTCTTTTCGAATATGCAGCGTCACCCACACAAACAGTCTACACATCAAATGAAAGCTACGGCGCTCATCTTTTCGAATATGCAAACCATTTTCACCTGCAATCACCACAGTGCTGACAGGAAAGCTGTTTTTACAGAAAAGGCAAAAAATTGGATTTGGACTTCACCTTTGAGGGCTCTGGTTCTGTTTGACATCAGCATATGTTAGTGATGTTTTCCCCTTACAGCCAATGTGCAGCGGAATACGACGATGTATTGCATGACGTGCTTTTCCGTAAACAGACAAAGCTTATTGAGTGCGTAAACAAAGCCCAGTGAATCCAGGGACTACGTAATTCATGCGCATTTTACGCAACTACCAATAATAAACAAAGCGTGACGCGTAACTCTCCACAGAAACGTGCCAGAGTGCTCCTCACCCATGTGCACAGATGAGATGCTAATGTGTGCACATCTTATATTTTTACCTACAATAATGCAAACTGCACAATAAAACAACACATTTCAAACAATAGACAAATGAAGTCTAATTCATACAGCTAAACACAAATGTGCCAGAGCGCATGGTTTGAATGCGCACTATGTGCACAGAAGCAATTCTAACAATTACACACGATATATTTCACCTACAATTATGTCAACAGCAGAATAAACCACGTTTACCGATCGAGAAGAGCATCCAATCCATCAAAAAATAAGGTCCTCTACTCCTGAGTCCACCGTGGAATATTAACTCTTTGCCACGAACCGCTCGGGGTCCGAGATGCCTCTAGCATAACTGGTACAAACATCCACAGTGTCCTCGATCGCGTACTTCCTTTGTTTTGTCATGTTTAGAACGCAAAACTGTTGCAAAAATTACGTAAAGTGCGTAAAATACGCATGAATTATGTAGTCCCTGAATCCATTTGGCTTTGTTTACGCACTTGATAAACTCCGTCTATTTACAGAAAAGCACGGCATGTGCTTTTTACATTGTCGTGTTCCGCTGCTCATTGTCTGTAAGAGGAAAACGTCACTAAATGTGTGTAATGTAATTGGTTGATTCTGCAACGGGGAGAGTGGGGCATAAACTTTCAGCTATCTGTGGCACTGATTCGCTGTCTGGGGCTCCAGTAACCCACAACCCCCACCTTACTGGCCAACCTTGGTATCAATCACAAACTAACATGTGTGTTTAGAATGAGAAGCAAAGTTGGCGCTGTCTAAAGTTTATTATGCCTGAAATCGACAAAAGAAATGCAAAACAAGTGACGGAGCAGATTTCACGTTTGGAATATTTTCCTGCAGCAGATTCGACATGGAGGATCTAATTTATTTTGTGGACATAATTTCTTCACTGGATTATATTCTCTGGACCTGTACGGAATGAACGAGACCAATTTTCTGGGAATATGTTGATGTCAAACAGAACCAGAGCCCTCATAGATAAGTGAAGTCCAAATCCAATTTTTTTTTGCTTTTCTGTAAAAACAGCTTTCCTGTCAGCACTGTGGTGATTGCAGGTGAAAATGGTTTGCATATTCGAAAAGATGAGCGCCGTAGCTTTCATTTGATGTGTAGACTGTTTGTGTGGGTGACGCAGAAGTATATGTACATTGCTGTAGAGTTGTAAAGTAGGGGGGACGGCCTGGGGCCATTAATAATTTCACATATAAGTCGCATCTGAGTATAAGTCGCACCCCCGGCCTAACTATGAAAAAAAGTGCGACTTATAGTCCGGAAAATACGGTAGTTTTGATAAAGCTAGACTAAGAGTGGTTGTATTAATATAGTATAATTTCTTTTTAGTATTGATACTTGTTCAGATGTGTATCTAGCTTCGATACTACTTTTGGTATGGATTAGTAACTGACTTTTGATACTTTTGACAATCCTAATGGAGATGTCATTGCTTTGCCTGGAATGTTTAACAGTATGGCAGTAAACTTGCCTACATATTGCATATATTTATTATTTAAAAATAGTTTTAAATCCTTACTTGTTTATTTTGAACAGTTGGCAGAGATGTCCAAAGTTATTGTTCCTCACTTACTTTATGCATTCAGAGCATTGTAATTATTCACCACAATGAGTTTAGCTGTGTTTAACAATTTTCAGAGACCAGAGCTGAGTTTTTTCTTTCACGGCAACAACTAGCATGCTAATGTGCACACACATCAGTCTATACTCTACTCGAAGATCTGTTTATAAAATATATCTGCATTGGGGTAAAACAAATTTTGCTCAACTACAAAGAACTACATAACAAATCATTCTGGGGCAAAAAAAACAACAAAAACAACAAAAATATCTAAAAATATATAGATGGTTATGTCATTTTGTGAGGAAAAGGCATTTTAACAAAACAGCTTTTTAAAGTTAAAATTCCCCAGTTCCGTGAAATAGTAAATCCTCTTCAATATGCGTAAATTCAACGAAAATTAGTCATTTGAGTGGGCTTATTTGGAGGAGGAGAAAATGTAAAGTTAACTTTTTGAAACTTAATTAGCCAAGTAAAAACAACTGTAACAAAATCTGCTATTGTCACAAATGTAGTAGTGGTTACCATGGAAACATAAAGCCCTCACCATGCACAGGATATATCAAAATGCATTATGAATCACTGCAATAGATCCTTCCAGTACTGCTTAGAATTGTTTAGAATTGTTGCGCACAGACTTGCAGTAATAGTTGTGGTTAAAGAGTGGGTATTATTCAAAATATTTTTTTTTTTCCCTCATCAAAAACATGCCTGAAGATATTTAAGATGTCATCCATGCAATCTCTCCCGTGCCCTATTCAAACCCTTTTTACGGTTAGCTGTAAGATTCTGTGCAATATTCAGCCCACACGCATACATCACACATGCTTCCACATGGCAGTTCTACATAAATATGCAAAAACATGATGCACACTAAGGCAGTGTCCCAATTTGCCACATGCACCGTTCGAAGTACCCTTCGATGTAACATTCGAAGTGCCATTCGAAGTGCCCGCCCGACGAAGGGTACTCCTCCATGTAGCTGCCTTCATGCCGAAATGGGACACGGAGCGTACTTCAACCGCTGTCTGTGCGCTTACATTACATCACCTATCAACCATGACGGCTCTTTACTAAGGAGCTATACGGCTGTTGACTCTAGACCTAAGGTGTAAAATGGACACTTCTTATTGTCTGGAAATAACTGCACATACCTTTATTCGATGTAACTTTGTTTCCTCAAATCAGCCCAGAAGAATGTACTGCAAAATAAACCTGAGTGTGCCAGTGCTGGGAAGGTTTTTAATCATCAAGACACACGGCCTGTACATATCTTTATTCAAATTTTAACAGTTTCATGTAGCAACAGTTTCACGCGAAGTGTGCATGGATGCACGCTTCAGCTACGGTCGATCTCCATGGAAATGCAGGGCAGATTTTCGGCTGCATTCATCGGGTGCGTGAAATGGGACAGCACTTGTCGCGCCGGAAGTTACATAAACCCTTAAAAGTGAACCTTTGTACAACATGGTAATACCTTTTATTGTTTATTGTGAAAATGCTAAATTTGCCGAAAACAACATTAACATGACGATTTTAGTCAAAAGGCTTTCCCCCTTCACAGTGCCATCACATTACAATCGGCATGTATTCTGCTAATGAAACTACTGCACATCACATTGGTTTGTGAAGCTGTAGTGTATTGTTCAAAATCATGCTTTTGTATATTTATGGGGAA